>PVKZ01003135.1:0-157193 GCA_004027375.1 Macroglossus sobrinus
AACATTCTGAGAAAGTTATAAGGGCACCCAGGCAGGCCAAAGACTTGCCTTCCCTTCTTAAGTAAGATCTATGAGATGCAGAAGACCTGGTCCTGCTCTGCCTCTCACTATGTGTGTGGATTTATTATGGCACTCGGCCTCCTCTCTTTACTTCCTGATCTGTAAAATGGGAACAGAGGAGGACTGGATTAAATTCTTTCCACTGCTAAATCTTGACTCTATTATGATTTGTCTTCTATTTGTTTAAATATTACTACGCCTAGTAATATTTAATAATAGTGGGTTTGTTTTAAATTATGTACTGTCACTGTGTAATTGGATATGTGAAAGTTGTTGCCCACATACTCTCTCAGGGAAAATTTTCTCAATTTTCTGAATGTGGACTTGAGTTTGATAAAAAATATTCTTTCCTGCTTCTACTTTAATTTGTTTATGCCAGACCATCTTTTTACTAAATGATTTTTTTAACTACCGATATTGAAATATTCCCCATATTACCCCCAGTCTCTAAAATGTGTGGAAGGGAATTTTGACTGGGATTTGAGTAGGGAAAACATGCGAGCAAGAGGAGAGAGCATTTGTTGGATCAGCTGGGTAAGTGATGTTTCTCAAGTAGCATACTCATAAATTTGAACATATACAGGATTGGCCATGACACAGCCCAGGAACAGCTTGTAACTCTGATTTGGAATGTCATATTTTACTGTTACTTAATTAAATCTGAGAGCAGTGGTTGGGGAAATGGGTTTGGTAAATATTGCTCTGAAGCTTTAAAATTTCAACAGAAAACAGATGCCAAGTGTTTTCATTATTATCGCTGTTCAAAGTTATTGGAATAAAACACAGATCTAGCCCTTGGCACAGCAAAATGCCAGCAGTGGTGTGGGGAAGGAGGTGGCGGGGGTGGGGTGTAGACAGAGGGGGAAGAAAAATGAATTTGTAAAGTTTGAATGAAGAATAAGTTGGCTGGAAGACCTTCATTTTTGCAAAGGATGCCTAAAAATGAAATATTTATCAGCAGAGGGATATAGAAACACAATTACAATTTAATGTGAGTCACAGCACAGTGTTGTTCAACCAGGGAACAAAATGACTTAGAGGCAGAATAAAATTACTTCATTTGTGTCTCTTAAGAACATGATGTTCTGTTGGTTTGTTCATGTCCTTGGGTTAAATGCCCGAATGCCTATTCTTATTCCTCAAGGTGGTCAGTGTCTTTATCCTGGCCATTTGTCTGGGGTTGCTTTTCATATAATGATAAGTTTATTAAGTGTCAGGCTCTATGTTTTGTGTTTTACCTGCATCATCTCATTTAATCTTCACACTACCCTATAGGGGGTGAGTCTCATCCCTATTTTATACTTGAGGAAATTGAAGCATAGAGAAATCTGGCAATTTACCTAAAATCTAGGTAGGCATCTAGTCTACTGAGTGTCACAGCTGAGCTTTGAATTCATGCCCTCTGATCCAGAGCCCAGCTCTTAGTCACTTGCCCTCTCCTCCTAGTCAGTTGGGCTGGGAGCTCACCTCTTGAAAGCCCACGTAACTGCTCTGGCCAACTATCCTGACATGTTCATTCACGCTCCCTGTCAGTGGGCAGGGTTTATGTGTATAAGGTTTTGCACGTAAAAGTGCTTTGTGATGTCAGAGCATTTTTTTTTATTATTATTAATTATGATGATGATGATGATGATGATGATTACTTTGACTATCATTTCAACCCCCTTCAGATTTCTAAATGGGAGGGGAGATGGGATTTAATAGATTTTCAGGAATAAAAAACAAAAAAATTTTCCCCACATCTGAAGACAGTTTCACTTACTGCTGGATGGATATTTTCCCTTCAGACTCCTAATCTATTTCTGATTCATGAGTTAACACCCTGGTTTTCAAGGTGTGCTTGTAGCAAGCGCTTGAGTTCTGTGAGCTGGTACCACAGAATACTGCATTCATGCCTACATTCTTTCACTCAGCAAGTGTTCATGGAGCTCCCATTGTGTGCCGGGCCCTGGGTTAGGTGTGGAGGACACACTTGTGAACACGAAAAGTCTTGCCCTCAGCTTCTTAGAGCCCACAGCATTTTCAGGGAGGGCACTCTTAGTACTTTAGGTCATACAGTTCCTCACTGTGCGGGTCTGTGCTGCTCATTGTAGGTGGCTCAACATCCCTGGCCCTGACCCACTACGTTTCTAAGTAGAGAGCTGACTGAAAATGCACCATAGATTTCCATATGCCTCCAGAGGGCGCTACTGCCCCTGGTTGAGAACCACTGACGAGAAGACAGATTTGGAACAAACAGAAAATGTTCGAATGCAGTCTCCAGCGTTTTGGGTGGTGTGGTGCACACTTGTCTTTTTTAATATAGAAATTTGGCCTATACTAAGTTAGGACAGTAGAAGGAGGTATTTTAAAAGTCAGAGGGAAACCCAAATTTTGTGCTGAAGTAGTTGGTGTGTTTATATGATCCCTGCTGAGGTGGAACCAGGAAGGCTGCTTTCCTTCCTTTTTTCACGCCCTCCTCCCTGCCCACCCACCTACTTCCCTAATCCCCATATCCACCAAAGGGTAAACCAGTTCGACCTGAATGACTGAGTCTGAGCCAGAGCTGAGGAAGACCCTGGCCAGGAGGCATAGTGAGGGGTTAAGTGAACTGCGGCAAGGAGAAAAGAGAGGACTCCTTGATAAGACTGATAGACATCTTGAGAGCAAAGGTGAAGACACTCTCCCATCCCCCAAATGGTGTGTGTGCACTGATTCAGCTAATAGCAAGATTTTCCCTGTACCCTCCCTCCCTTATTACTGTCAACAAGGTAAGTTTAATGAAGTCTAATTTACCAGGTTTTTTCTTTTATTGTTTGTGTTTTTTCATGTTTTGAGAATCTTTATATTTCCCGGTCACAGATATTTTCTATTTTTTCTCTTGGAAGTTTTATAGTTTATAGTGTAACTTTTATAATTAGGTCAGCGATTCATTTCAAGTTAATTTTTGAAAACTTGGTGTGAGGTATGAGTCAAGGTTTTTTCTTTCCTAATGGATACCCAGTTATTCTTACATCATTTGTTGAAGAGACTACCCTTTCCTCACTAAATTACCTAGGTTCCTTTGTCAAAAATCAATTTATCATATGTGAGTGGGTCTGTTTCTAGGCTGTCTTTTCTATTGCACTGATTTATATGTCTATTCTTGATACCACTTAATGCCAAAGTTATCTTACTGGGGTCATCAGGTCCCTTGACACTTCTTACTGTTAACAATATAGCAAAGGATTTATGCAGAGAAGAGTGAGGATGGGCCGTACCCTCAGAAAACTCAGCATCTGACCCTGCTCTCCGTCATGAAACCTACCAAGTACTAAGCATTGTGTGGGGTCTAGGAATGAATGAATGAAATAAATTCAGTCTTTGTCCACTATGGAGTTTGGAGACCTGTAAAAGCTAAATACCATTTAAGGAAGATTTATAAGATCAACAAATTTTAAAGTTGAAATTAACATATGCTGGCAGTGGTGTGGCAAGGCAGAACTCCAATACATAGCTGGTGGAGCTATAACTTGGTACAATTATAGCTGGTGGAGCTATAACTTGTACACATACACACACACACACACACAGGACACAAAAGTTAAAGACATACATAACTTATAACTCAATAATGCCACTTCTATTTATATACCCAAAATAAATTCTTCTAGGAATACACAGAGTCATGTACAGAGAATGTTCACAGAGCTTTTTTTGGTAGTATTTAAAGAAGAAAAAATTAACCTAAGCATTTATTAACAGGAGAATGAATGAATACATTCATACATTGGGACACATTGAGAAAATGTGTAAACTGGAACTTCACGTATTTCTTTGGATGTGTCTCACGAATCTGATAATGAACAATAAAAGCAAGTTTCAGAATAGTCTATGTCCAGTATGATCCCATTTATATTAAGTTCAGAACCATACAAAAGAATACAACATACTGCTTAGGAATACAAACATATAGTAAAAATGGACTCAAGTACATGATAATGATAAGCCCTAAATTTAAATTAGCAGCTAACTCTAAGGAGGAAGAAAGGTATGTGATTATGCAGGAGAATGTGGCTGTATTTTATATTTTAAAGTGAATGGGGTGGTGGGCACATTGGTATTGTTGCATTATCATTTATATACAATACCTGCCCATCATCTGTTTCCCTGTCCTTCCTGACAGAAGCTCCGTTTTGTTTAGTTATCTACCCATCTACCCCCTTCCCATTTTATGCATCCTCTGGACGCCTCAGGGAGGCTGAGCCACCCTCAATAGGTGACTCATCTGCTTTTATCAGCAATTGGTTCAAAAAGGGCCTGGGTCCAATTTTGGCTAATTGACTTAGTGGGGTTTGCTGAAGTCTTCTGGGAAGCACCTTCTCTGAGGAGAGAGCTACAGGAAGCCTCTCTCTCTGTTTCTGTCTCTCATTTTCTGATTCTCTTCCTGGACCTAAATGAGGAAGCATCTTAGCTCTGCTTGTCTATAGCAGCCTTCCTCCAACAGTGAGGGGAACAGTTTAAAAAAATAACCAATACTGTAATGGCAGAGTGGAGAGAAGATTCAGTCTGTCAACTGAATCACCCCAGCTCTGAAGCCTGTCCCACCTTTGCTCTTCCACAATGTGAGCCAGTAAATATTCTTGAGGTTTAAGTTACTTTGGTTTGGATTGTCCACTGTCTTGCAGATGAAAGCATTCTAACTGTACCACATAGGTTGTTATGGAAGCACACAGCGATGGAAGCACACAACTTGCTAATAAGCAGGAAATTTAGGTGTTTCTTAATTTACACAATTTTGTTTTTTTCCTATTTTTACTTAAACATTTGTAGCCCACTGTGATAGTTGGCTATTAGTAGTAGCAAAGGTTTTCCATTGAAGAAACCCGTGAACAAGAAGGGAACCAAATATTAATGGAAATGATCTTGGGGAGTCCAGTGTGGTTAGTCTCAGATTGTCTTTTTCTGAGAACAAATGTGTATTAGTTTCCTGTGTCTGCTATAACAAATTACTACAAACAAGGTATCTTAGAACAACAAAATTTTATACTCCCACAGTTCTGGAGACCAGAAGCCTGAAATCAAAGTGTTGGCGGGGCTCCCCTCCCTCCAAAGTCCCTAGCAGGGATTCAATTGTTCCAGCTTCTAGTGGCTTTTGGCATCACTCCAATCTCTACCTTCATCTTCACATAGTCTCCTCCTTGTGTCTTGTGTCTCTCCTCTCCTTATAAGGGCACTTGTCATTGGATTTAGAACCACCTGGATATCAAGGATGATCTCATCTCAAGACCCTTAATTACATCTGCAAAGATCCGTTTCTCAAATAAGGTCACATTCACAGGTTCTGGGGGTTAGGACATAGATATATCTTTTTTTCTTTTCTTTCTTTTAGGTGCCAACATTTAACCCAGTATACCATAGTTGCTCTTTGTTGTGATTTTATAGTATAAACAGATAACACAGTTCTATTTCAACCATGTTAAGAAGTGGTTTTAAGAAGTGGTTTCTGATTTATAAGAATAGGAATAAATAGGCGCTCCTTGGAAAGCATTAAGTGTTATTCAACTGATTGCTCAGTTAACACTTGTTTTTAAGAGATTTTAACAGAGGAAATGAAGTCGTGTGATGTAAATGTTGGACAATATGTTCTTGACAATGTAAGTCCCTGGTTCCCTGGGAGACAGGCAGTGTTCAGCCTCAGATATGTCCCAGGACAAATGTGGATGAAGAGGCCCAACACCAGATACAGTTTTGCCAGAAAAGAAAAGTACGAATGAAATAGCAGAGAGCAGATGGGTGTGAGAAGGGAAAATCTAGTCATGTTTGGAGGCCATTTAATCTCCTCTGAGGGGTGGTAGACAGATCCCAAAAGATAGCTGTGGACACTGGAAAGGAGAGAAGGGATATTAGAGTTGGAATCAGGGAGACCAATTTACAGTTCTGACATATTTCCATGTTATCTCTGGATCTGTTTCAACTCCCTAAATATTAGGAAAATTGCACTTCCTGATACAAGTTTATTTCATAAAAAACAAGGATGATGATGTGTACCTCTCAGGATTGTTATAAGGATAAACTGATTTGTCCTTTGTGGGAGAACCTTGCTCATGATGGGGGCACAGGACATATCTGTTGGGTGAGAATCTGAATTAGTTGTCTTCAGCAAGTAGTGACAGGTTGGGGACACCTAAAGTGTGAGTGCGTTATCATAATTCTTTAGATTCATCAGATTCTACAAGGCTTCAACCAGAAATAGAAAGGCCAAGATAAACACATGGACTTCGGTTTCTAACCATGATGGAGTAACTGGTATGGATTAACCCTCCCACCACAACTATAAACCTGACAAAATACACGGGGCAACTTTTGTCAGACAGTGGACAACAAATATAGCAAGACTGTGATCCCTGAGAGATAGGAAAGTAAGGAGTTGAGTTCCATAATTATCCAGCTCCCTACCTGGGAAGAATATCATACCTATGGTAGAAGAACTTGGAATTGAGCTGAGCACAGTGGTCCCACTGAATGAAGGAGGCATTGATCAGAGCCCAGAGCAACTGAAGACACTGGAATCCTTGGAGCAGGATATCAGAGAGCGGGGTGCTATACAGAGAGAGCTAGGTGTGGAGGTCCCCTCCGAGTCTGGCTGAGAGACACATGTGCAAACAAAACCTGAGGATTTCCAGAGAGCAGCTGTTATAGGTTTGAGAGCACAGTATAGGTACTAGAGTGTAAGCAGTTCTGGGGATCACTGGAATTTCAGCCCTGCCAGGGTAGAGAGATCTCATTAATGGCTTGTTAATACCCCTGGCATCCAGCTGAGATTCTAGACCACACCTTAGGAGGAAGGACTGTCTCTAGAGCAGGGCTTCTCAACCTTGATCCTATTGACATTTTGGACAGGAGAGTTCTTTGTCATGGGAGGCTGTCCTGTGCACTGTAAGATATTTAGCAGCATCTCTGGCCTCCACTAACTAGATGTCATTAGTGCCCCACCAACAACTTGTGACACCCAAAAAAGTCTCCAGACATTGTCAGGTGTCGCTTAGGGGCAGAACTGCCCCAGTTGAGAACCACTGCCCTAGAGTAAGACCTAATTTGTACCTTCCCTGACAAAATCCAGAATGAAGTTGTGTCAAGATTTTCCGTAGAGGCAGAGTTTGGAAGTTGAGTCCTACCATGTTGGAGGGGCTTGGGAAACACTTTGGGCTTTCCACAGACCCACACTAACAAATAGTAAAACTGAACCTGCCTATACTAGTTCAAAATGATTCACAGTAACAACTTCAGAATCAATACCTTTCAGGAGAAGACAACAAAACCCAGTTATGTCTATACAGTAATACATACCTTGCTATGTATTAATTACAACATCTAGTTTTCAATCAAGAAACACTAGACATACAAAGAAAGAAAAGAATGTGATCTTTAGTTAAGAAAAAAGCAGGCAATAAAAACTGAACCCCAGATGGCCCAGATATTGGACTTAGAAAATGAAAGCTTCAAAGTAGTTATTATAAGTATATTCAGATAATTAAAGGAATAAACAGAAAGGTAATCTTGGCAAAAAAGGACAAATGAAAATTCTGGAAGTGAAAGTAATAATTAAAGTGAATAATACTTGAAGGTATTTAGCAGCAGATTTGAGATAGCAGAAGGCAGGGTCAGGGAACTTGAAGGCAGATGAGTAACATGATCCAATCTGAGGAACAGAATGAAAAGATTTTAAAAAATGAACTGAGCCTCAGGACAATATCAAATAGTCTTATGTATGTGTAATTAGAGTCCCAGAAGGAGAAGGAGGCTAAGAGAATTTACCTCCAGCAGCCCTGGATTACAAGAATGCTAAAGCATATCATTCAGGCATAAGGGAAATGATTCTGAAATATATAGAACAAATCTAGGAACCATGTCGTATTAAAGCAACAATGACAAAAATTATGCATTCAAAACAAAAATAACTCCAAACCTCACATGTAGTTCCCAAATAATATTCAAGGGACTCAAAATCACAGTCCACAGCAACACTCCCTTATATCATTTTGGTGGTTTTAAAATACGTTCACAAATTCTTTGACACTCCCCCACTTCCAAAGACAGAGGCCTATTTCCTTTCCCTTGAATCTTGTAGAACTTAGTAGTCACTGTAGAATATAGTGAAAGTGACACAGAGAGTGCTTTCCAAGTCTGGGTCAGAAAAGCCCTTGCAGCTTCCTCCCTTTTCTCTCTCCTGGATCACTCACTCTGGGGAAGTCAACTGCCACATTGTGAAGACGCTTGGGCAGCCCTCTGGAGAGCCCTCATGGTGGTAAACTGTGGCCTCCTGCCCACAACCACGTGAGTGTGTCATCTTGAAAGTGGGTCTTCCAGTCTTCAGGTGACCTGGCTAACATCGTAACTGCACCCTCATGGGAGATGTTGAGCCAGAATAACTTAGCTAAGCTTCTCCCAAATTCCTGACCCGTAGAAACAGTGAGATAATAAATCTTTATTGTTTTGATCTGCTACTATGGGGACAATTTATTATGCAGCAAGAGATAATGAATTCTGTTCTTTTCCTTGGTTTATCAGTTCCCACCTCTCACACTATGCAACAGCTCCAAAATCTCTCATCCCATTTATTTTTCACTCTTTTCAAAACTCACAAATACACACAGTGGTCAGGCCCACATCTCCCTCTTTCTTTGACTACCCGCTCTTTCTCTTGTTTATTGTTTGCTTGTTTTTGTTTTTGTTCTGTTTAGCCTTTTCATTGCAAATTCCTATTACCATTTCTCTGGTTCTTTTCCCACTCATTAGCCAGATTTCCCCAGTAAGACCCCAAAGTGGAGGAGAGCATGGGAAAAGGGGCAGAAGGAGGAAACCCTGACCAGGTAATGTCACCTTTTTTTTCAATGGGAGAGGAAGGGGAAAAGCTACAAACACATATATCAATCATTTTTGTCCCTATTACATTATTATTTATAACCAAAACTTGTTATTTGCTTACTACATGTTAGGTGCTGTGATAGGAGCTGTAGATGTGTGTATTTAATCGTAAAAACACATTCCAGTAAGGTAGATACTATTATTATCCCATTTTTAAAGGAAAAATTGAGGTACAGAGAAATTAAATTACTTGCCCGCAGTCACAGAGCCATCAAGTGACAGGGACAATGGTTAAAAGTCTTCATAACTTCAAAGACATGGCTTAAGTCTCTATGCATATTACATCAAATTGGACTCAAATGGGCCCAAACTCATATTTAATTTTTACAAAACCACAGGGCTGACTCCTCATAGATTCATTTCCAGCTATGACATTTTAAAACCCAGTTGCCTAATGTCTCTTCTCAGGCCAGAAAGAAATCCAAGATCTCCAACTCACCCTGAACTCACGGTGGCCTTTGTCTTTTTTCAACCTCAGATGGAATCTGAGTGGAAAATTTCTGGACTGTCTGGGTTTGGAAGTAAAGTCTAATTTGTTCATATACACCCAACCCGAGGAGTGACATTAGCTTGAACATCATTCTGTTTGTTAGTCTTTAAGTAGGTGGCAGGACTGTTTACCCCACAGGAATGAAATGACATATCTTTGCTACTTCATCAGCATATGAACCCTCCTCAATATGATGATGTTTGTCATTGAAAAGCTGTTGTCTCTGCTACCCATACTGTTTTAGGCTTCAGAAAGGGCACGTGTCTTTTTAAAAAATGCGTATTTTTTTTTTTATAATTAAGAAAGTAGTACAATAATGCAATAGAAAGCAGAAGGGGAAATTATTTACAACTCAATGCTCTGAGAAATGATTATTCTTATGACACACCCATCAGGCATCCCCTTGGGCCATTGTATTATGGCATTTTGTTAGGTCCTTGTTTGGACTCCAGATGTTGAAGGCTTTAGCTCTCAGGATTTTCTGTTTTGCCTTTGAAACCTGGCCTGCCTGCAGCTGAGACTGTCTTTGCTCAATTCAGAAAGTCTGGAAGCTTTATGTTTTCCTCTCATTAACCCTGGTGGAGGGCTCCCTGTGATGACCCGTAGATTTGTCATAAGTTCCATTGTTCCAGCACTGGCTTTGTTTCCTGGTATAATTGATTGTGTTATTGTTTGCAACCATCTTCTTTCTCTCTATGAAGGCATTATGCATCCATACTTTGTGCCACATGGCTTCCAAGAATGATTTCAGTAAGTGGAATATATTTCTTTAAGGAGTTATTCCAGCAGGGGGAATATATTGTCAGGCTTGGCTATGTGACTTGCTTTGGCCAATGGAATGTGAGTAGCCATGTTTTATGCTATGTCCTAGCAGAAGCTTTTGATGAGACTGCACAGTTTGGCTTGGCCTCTTGCTTTCCTGCCTTCTGCCATAAGATCAGTGTGTCACAGATGGTGGCTGCTCCTTCAGCCTGAGTCCTGGAGTGAGAAGACATGTGGAGCAGAGCTGAGCTGAAATGCAACTGAGCAGCAAACCCGAGCACAAGAAATAAACGTCGTTGTTGTAAGGCACTGAGATTTTTGGAGTTGTTTGTTACAGCAAAATACTAATAGATTGGTTCTCTATATAAGCTAAGAAGAAGTCCATCTTCTGGGCCAGATGTTCCTCATTGGAGGTATCTACACTACTCTGGCTCCCTCCTCAAACAGAGGCTTAACCTCACTCTGTTTTCACAGATAGGATTCAAAATTGGCATGTACTTTCATCTTGCTGATGGAAAGCAACATAACACGGTGATCGAGTTGGAGCCCTGCATCCTAAGGTCTGCCCTGCCACTTGCCTGTGTGTAATCTTGGGCAATTTGCTTAACCACTTTGTTCCTTATTTCTCTCATTTTGGTAAAAAGACTAGAACCCACCTTAGAGTCTTTATGTGAAGAATAAATGCAGTGAAAGCTAGCTATGAAGTTTATTGTTTTTGTGTTTCCACCCATTGACTATCTGTCCAGGCTGTCAGAAGTTCGCAGACTGCAAAGAACTTCTAGAACTGGAACTGGAGGCCCAGTCCTGCTGGAGCTCCTGCTGCCCATCTCTCATCTCTTCCGGTTTCTGATTTACTTTATTCTCTAATCTCGAAAATGTAATTTTCTCCAAGACCCAAGAGGCAAAGAGCTTTCCTGCTGTCTCCATGTACATAGTCCAGGGAAAACTTCTATTGGCCCTGAATCAGGTCATGTTTCCATCCCTAAATCAACCTCTTTGTCCAGGCAGCTGTGCCTGGACTCACATACCCGTGGCCAGAGTGGAAGCAGGGTTCACTGCTAGAAACATGTGGAAGGGGTATCAAGACAGTAGCTCCATAACCAAAGTGACCACAAAGACCAGAGTGTGATTACTGTCACTTGCATGTGGTTTGTGGTAGTAGTTGGCTGCTTAAAAAATGCAAGGTCTTAGCAGCTATGTGACCCTGAGGAAATTTCTTAACCTCTATAAACCTTGATTTTTTCCCTATAAAAATAGGGATAATAATTTCCCTCTTATAGGTTTGTTATGATTAAATGGGATAACATATGAAAGCATCTGGACTACACTCAAGAAATTCTAGTTATTATTTTCCAAGTTCTGTTATGCTTGCATTGGGGCTGCCTAGGATAATGCATTCCCTCCTTTCCCTGATATCCCCATTCTTACATGGCAATGAGAAACAGTTCTCAGGTGGAGCCAGGTGCCTCCATCAGTTGCTCACTGCATTTTCTCTCTGGAGACAAGCCATGTGAGAAAGCTGATTATCAGAGGGTAGTGTCCTAAGATTGAGATGGAAATATACAAAAAAATTTGGGTGGTTTTCAGAAGAGCTTCTCTGCTAGGATGCTGGAAACAATTTCACTACTACATCAGCAATTCTTAACCTCCTGGGCCTAATGAACCCCTCTGCAAATCTGATTGAAACTGTGGACACTCTTCTCTGAAAGATGCACAGTTGCACATACAATTTCAGGAGGTTCACGAAACTCCAAGAAGCTCAGCCATGGGACTTCAGATTCAGAGCCCCCACACTAGATGGAATCTTGCCAAGGAAACTCTGATACTTCTTAACTGGGATAGCGCTTGGGTGGGCACTGCCAACTCTTTCCACTACCGTCCTTTGTCTAGGCACCCATGTCTGACCAATCCACTTTCCATTGGACATTTTCTAGGTCAGGTCTTAGAGTCTAGGCACAACATATGCCCTCAATACATCTTTGTTCAATTAGGTCACAGTCAAGTCTTGCCAGGCATAGGGCCATTCTGTCTCTTTGAATTAATCCTGTGCTTTTATTTTGATGCATGACATGTGAATTTTTAAGTTTTTCTGTCCAGGGTAGTCTTTTTTCAATGTTCCTTAGGGATATCAGGACTCTTTTGCTTGCAATAGATGGAAGATCCATGTTCAAAATGACAGGCAAAAAGAGGGAGTGGCTTACACAGCTGAAAAGTTCAAGTCATATGTGATTTCAGGTATGGCTGCATCTAGGGGCTCAAATGTCACCATGGGAACCTGGTCTCACTCCATGCACAAACTCTGTCTTCCTTTGGTTGAGGTCCATTCCCAGGCAGTGTTTTCCTTGTAGTGGCATCATGGATGTAGTAAGCAGTTCCAGACTTACATCTTAATCACTCTCAGAAATGTAAACAAGCCATTTCAAACCAGCTTCCCATGGGAAAAAAAGCAAACCTAAGACCAGCTCCTTTTTGTCTCCAACCAAAATGTACTCATTCACTTATCCTAATTCTGTTTGAGGTGGTATGCTGATAAGAGGGGACAGATTGGGACATGACTTGCAGGATAAAAGTAGAATTGTGAAATAGGTGTAATGGGCGCTCAAAAAAAGGAATGGTAAATTCTGCCTGCAAGGTTCAGAAAAGGCCTTCTTAAATAGGGGATGTTTGAGCTTGGTCTTAAAGCCTAAGAAAAAGTTTTCTAGGTAAAGAGGGTGAAGAGTATTCCAAGCAGAGGAAAATAGCATATGCAAAGGCTTGGAGGCTCAAAAAAGCAAAGAATATCCAGGAGTCGGTGAGGAATTTCATGTAGCTATAGGAAGGTCCTTGGGTAGGAGTGTTGAGAGATAAGAGGAAACGGGACAGCGTGGCAAGGAAGGCAAGACCTTCTTTATCGTGGTAAGGAGTCTTGTTCTACTGAATTGCAAGGAACAAGATATTGAAGAGATTCAAGCCCTTGACCTAACCACATGGAAGATTTTAGAAAGATTGCGCTGACTACAGCATGGAAGGTGAGTTGGAGGAAAAAGGCTTAGAGACAGGAAGCATCTTTCTGGAGAAACTATTGCCATCTTCCAGGAGAGAAAGGATGAAGGCCCGAACTGAGGCAGGTGGAGGAGGAATGGGTTTATGAGCTCTTTATGAAGAGAATTGACAGACCTGGAGATCAATTGGGTGAAGGATGAAAAAGGAAGGGCCCAGGATAATTCCCAAGTTTCTCCATTGGGAAATGGCCTGTACTGAGACAGGGAACGTGGGAGAGGAGCAGGTTGATGGGTGAGGGTAGATGATGAGGTCAGTCTTAAACATGTTAATACCCTTGAGACGTCAGGTTGCAGCTGTCCGGATGTCAGCTAGGTTCTGCATCTGGAGCTCTGAAGAGAGGTGGGCTTCCAGGGGCAGACATGAAGCTGGTGGGCTATGGGTAGTGGTGGTGGAAGCAATGATGACCAGGATAGGGTGTCACCACTAGAAAGAAAATGCCTTCACTGTTATTATTAATGTTTTGTTTTCTTTTGTCCTTGCACATTCCCTCCTTTTTTCCAGGTCTTGGAAGAGGGAGAGTCTGATTGGCCAGTTGGGTTGTGAGCTCATTCCTGGGCTCGAGGAGAGCAGGAAACTTTAAATTTAGCCACCCAAGATAGCAGTGTGGGCAATGTAATTTCCCCAGAAGAAATCAAACTAATGTTAACCTTAAGAAGGGAGAATGGCTGCCACGTGACCCCCAAATAACAAATGTCCACTTATAATTCCACTGCTTATTTCAGTCTGTTTTCCTCCTGGTGGTTGCTGCTGAGAGGAGAGGCTAAGAGAGTTATTCCATCTAAAGCTCTGGAACCCACCATCTGCATATCTATTGCTTTCTAAGGTGGTTTATTATTATTTTTATGGCAATAATCCAAAACATATTTATTTAGGTAGTGGGCCTGGAGCCAGACTATTTCATAGGACATATTTCAGAAAGGAGGCATTCCCCCAAGCAATTCCCTCAGGCATTCCCTTATGTCTCAGGGCATAAGTACCTATGACGACATAAATCACTCCTGACCAGAGGTGGATGAAGTGAAGCTGGCCAGTTCCTGGAGTCATCAAGTAGCACACCCTACAAAGCAGCTTCCTTATGAATGGAGACACTAACATTTATATTGATCACCCACAATGTACCAGGAGCATATGGCACTTATCTGCTGCCACTAGAGGCACTTTCACACACATTATTTTATTTAATCCTCACCTTGACCCTGAGATGTAGGTGGCATTTTCTCCATCTTAAAAACAAGAAAGATGGGAGACTTGTCCAAGAACACAGGGCGGAGAGTGGCAGAGCTGAGCTGACAACTGGAGCCTGTCAGTCTATTAGCTAGAGGCAGATGCTGGGAGGCCAGCTGACCAGGAAGAACTTATGTGTGTGTACACACATGTCACCGCGTGGGCCTCCCTGTGACCTGAAGGGACCTGGAGGGGACATCGACTGGAGAGGCAGGGTCCCAGAGCACGAAGGTCTAGTCCTCTTCCAGAGAGAAAGGAGCCTGCTCTTTGGCCAGAGATCTCGTGGGTGACTCAGGATTAGCAGACTAGACTCACTAATCTTTTCTGCGAAGGCTGTCTTAGGAATCTGCGAAGGGATTCCCCCTTGCCCAGGGAAGCCTGAGTGGATGAAACTGACAGCTCTTACTTAGCGCGGAGGAGGATGTAGTGGAGGGATCCGGGTTGGCTTCCTCCCGGGTCTGTGAGTTTCACTGAGGCACCGGGCTGTCTCCACAGTAGCTTTGGCAGCAAACATTCCTACCCAAGAAAAAGTAGGTCAGCGTGCGGCCAGGCTTTTTCCACATCCAGGCAGCGCTTCCTGCTTCTCCCCGAAGGCTTGGGGCCTTCCCCTTCCCCTCCCCTCCCCCTCCTGTCCTCCCTCCACTCCCCTTCCTTTCCCCAGTTCTCTGCTGTTCTCTGCTCTTCCTCCCTCTGCGCTGCCTTGTCTGGTCTCCCTTTGCTTCCCCTGCTTTTGTCCCTCCTTCCTGCCTTCTCCCCTGTCTGGTCCCTTCTCCTTTCCCTCCTCTATTCTCTGCCCACCTGACACCCTGCCCTCCTTCCTCTTTTCCTCTCCTCTTTTAACGTCTTGGCATAGTCGCTTCTGGTATCAGTACTTAATAATACAAACCATCTATTGTCTTTTTAAAGAGACAATGTGATGCTTGCTTTTAAGGAGATCAAAAGGTGCAGAAAAGTTCACATGTGAAAAAAGGAAAAAAATCCCACCACTTTGAAATAACCATCGTTAACAATGGCTGAACACTACACTCAATATATTTTTAGGTATACATGCATATATTTTATTATGTATTAGTGTACTTGTATATATAATCAGAGGATAGCTATAAATATTTTATAAAAATGTGCCATTTTTATTAAAAAGTATTCAATTTAATAATTTAGTTTTATTTGAATTCAATACAAGAAATTATAGTGAAATGGAAAGAATTGTTGAATTTTAAATTTATGTGCCTTTACCACAAGAGATATAATAAAATATTCCTTTAAGAAGGGAGGAAAGAAGGTTAAAGTAGGGAGAGAAGGGGGTTGAGGGGAGAGTGAGAGAGGTGGGAGGGAGGGAGGAAGGGAAAGGGAGAGAGAAAGAGAATGAGAATTAAGTGGTTGGAGGTTTTAAAAAGCTATACGGTTCAGTTTTTAGCTAGGATAATTAATTCTTGCTAAGAAAGATGAGAACATTAACATTTGCATTTCCTCCTATTTTCCATTTCTTTCCTGATATTTAAAAATTTTTCAGGTTTATAATGTTCACATTCAGCTATATAAATCTATTTCCCATAGTTCTTTACTCTTTGTTCTATATTCAGATAAACTCAGTGTTCATCACCAACCCTTTTTCCCATTTCTTTTACATTTCTGCATTATTTATTTAAAGTCATCTCTCAATTGTTTGCATTTCATTTTGAAGTCATCGTTTCAAGAATGACTTATGGGTCCTCTATTGCTTGAACAGCTTCGTGGGCTGGGTATAACATTCCTGAGAGAGACTTTCATTTAGAACTCTGTAGACAGCATTCCATTGTGTTTTGGAATTGAGTATCACTATGGAATTGTTTGAGTATATCTAGATTCTTTTTCTTCCTCCTTATAGGTAAATTATTTTTGTTTCTGAATGTTGGAAGAATTCTTTTTTGACTCCATGTCATCCCTGCTTAACAGATATATTTGGTATTGAGCATTCTTAATTTAATTTTTCGACAATGAATTGTGCCCTTTAGAGCTGAAAAGTCATTCTTTTTTTTACTTCAGGAAAATTATTTGTATTATGTTTTTAAGTTTATCTTCTCAAAACCATTGAGTAATCAATTTAAGAAATTTAAATATCCATATGTTGTATAATTTTTGTCTTCCATATCTATTAGTTTCTCTCTAGCAGTTTTAAGAAGTTTGTCATTTTAATTGTACTGCAAACCTTTTATTTCAGGAATTCAATTTTCATCATAAGATCTATTCATTCTTTGCTGTCCTGAATTATTTATTAGTTCCATAATACTGTTGTTTTGGTCCTCAATTTGTTTCCTTAGTTATTCAGTCTCTACTTAGAAAATCTTACACTGTTGTTTTATTATCCTGTTCAGAGCTCTTATTTTATTTAGATTCATATTTTTATTTAGATTAGTGTTTTTATTTATTTGTACAATATGAAGTAGTTATAAGGACTTTCTTTTTTTCATGCTTTCTTCTTGGTTGAGTTCCTTGTTTTATATTTCTTTCCTTCCTCCTTCCCTCCTTCCTTCCCTCCCCTCCTTCCTTTCTTTTGCAGAAGTCTGCATACTTTCTATGACACTTCTTTTTATCTTGCTTATGCTGGGGCAGCTCTAACCAGACATTCAATTTGCAATTATATAATATGAATGACTTCTTGACTTTCTTTCTAACTTATCTGAAACCAGATTTTTTTTCTCTCCAAGCTATTCATTGAGGGCAAGGATGTTGTGTTCCATCCACTTATCTGTGGCCTGGGGGCATGATGGAGGGAGAGATCAGCCTTGCAAAAATGCTTTCTGTTAGAATCGCCTGGGCTCTTTTTTCTCTTCTAAATTATGCCAAACATCCTGGATCAAGGTTCACTCTGCTCACTTGGAGGGTGTATACCCATTTTTGGGGAGTAGGACATCCTCGTGTTTTATTTTCCAATTCAGCACATAGATTTGGAGTTTACCTTACTCTCCAATCACTTTTCTCTGTTGTCTTCTGCTCTCTCTCTATTTTTTTCCCCAGCAGCCTTTCCCCCTATCTTTGTATCAGAAGAGAAAAAGATAAGCTTTGGGGAATTAACTAAAACTTCTCAGGATTTTGTTGTTTCATAGGGAATGAAGATGGCTTGAGAGCCATGCCATGTTATACTTTTTGCTTTGCTCCAGAATTGTTTTTTCCCTTAATTGATCTCTCCTTAATTTATAATTTTGATCTCCTTTGGTTGCTATTAATTACTTTTTTTTTTTTTGCTGGACTAACTATTTTACTCATTGTGTTAGATGTTAGGCTTAGGAGATTTTGAGATGCAATTTCAGTCACTATCTTAACCTGTTAATCTGGAATTCCTGAAATTCTGTTCTGTCCATGACACTCAGTTGCTCAAAGGCTCACCACTTTGATTTAAAAACATCCAAACCTGAAGTTGTTTAAAATATTGTCATTAGTGCTGCTATTTATTAGTCTTCCAACTTCCTACTGAACCATCATTACCTTAAGGTTTTGCTGTTTCCTGGTAGTTTCAACATTTTGTTACATTATATGGTACGTTATAGCTTACTAAGTGTTTTCACTTATTATTATTTTTTAAAACTTTAAACTTGTTATTTACCTCAATTTACAAATGAAAGACCGAAAGCTTAGAAGTTGTGGCTTTCCTATGGAGCTGGTAAGGGGAAAGAAGCAGAATAGAAATGGAATTCAACATAACCCCATATTCCAAATATTATTTACTCATGCTATTTTGAAACATATGAGATAGATGTTCTTGTTTATAGGGAATAAAATTTAGTTCTTGCTTATGGTGAAAAACTATTGTACATATAATTTTGTATCTTTTTTTTTTTTTACCCAAAACTACATCATTAGCATTTGTTAGTTCTCAGTGTTCCAGATGTCACTTTTAGTGGACATGTCTTAATTTGCAATGCAGTTCTCTAGTGTCAGACATTAGTGGATAGTTTCTAGTTGTTATTTTCCTGTAATGGCTGAGAAAGTAATAAACATATTTGTGAAATGTAACTTTTTGATTTTGTTGAATGATTTCCCTAGTGTAAGTTTCCAGGAATAAAATGATTGGGAATGTTTTATAATATGTATTGCTTTCCAAGGAGGTCATCTTAATGTATAACGGCACCTGTAATGAATGAGGTTCTAGTTGCACTCCAACTTGGCTCCCAAAACCTATTGTTTATTTTGTGAAATTTTGCCAAATTGGGTAGTTTTAAAATATGTCAAGATTGCTTTAGCCTGCATTAAAATTTAATAGCATGGATTTTTTTCCTTATGCTTTTTTTACCATTTGTATTGGCCCACATAAATTATCTATTTTTATCCTTTACTTATAAATTTATTGAGTCTCAAAGTGTCCATATAAATCTGAATTACCTCAGGGCTTGACATATTTAATCTAAATATTTTCATGTGTTTTTCTCACACTTAAATTTAAAAAATAAGATAAAATTTACATAGTAAAGCCCCACCCTTTTAGAAGTTCTGACAGTTTTGACATACAGTTGTGTCACCACCACTACAATCAAGAACAATTCCATTACCCCCCAAACACCCTCACGGGCCTTTTCAGGGAACCTCTTCTCCCAACCCCAGACCCTGGTGACCACCAATCTGTTTTTCTGCCCCATAATTTTGCCTTTTCCAGAATGTCACATAAGCTAAACATGTGCTGTGTAGCTTCTGAGTCTAGCTGCTTTCCCTTAGCATAACACATTTGAAATTCCTTGTGTTATTTTTCATTGCTGAGTCATATTCCATTACACAGCCATAGCACAGTTTCTAAAATTTTTGACTCTTAAACATTTAAGTCTATCAGCCAGTCTTTTTCTTTGCAATCACATCTGTCGAAAGATTTTACTTAAGCAATTCCTTTTGCAAATAGAATTCTAAAAAGCATACTCATGTTTATTTATTCTCCTTTCACAGACTGTCTGACATTTGTCAACACATCATCTTCCACCACTACTGGCCGAATTCTGGCTATCTTGGATAAGGTGGCACAATCCTGAGAGCTCTCTTGCTGTGAGCTCTCAATTTTAATGGCATTTTAATCATTCGTGGCAGCAATAAAATAACTGGAAATTAAACATGTTCTCCTGGAGACAAGGGTGAATGCCTGGTACAGCAGGGAAGCAGCAACAGTGAGGAGGGTGAAGAAGCGAGGTGGCATCTCCCTGAGTGGGATGCCTTGGCACACTGAGAGTAAACATTACTTTAAATTCAAGGACGTTTGTTTTTACATTAGTTGAATACTGAAGTAATCAAACATTCTCCTTGGCAAACTTCTTAAAGTAGCTGATAGATTATTTCCAATTCCTTGTCCAGGTTATTATTAGGATTGAGTTTGCATAGCTTCCTTGGAGATGTGTGAGGGAAGTAGAACGCTCAAGGGACCTGATTTGTATAAGGACTCTTGTACCCTATAGGAAGGGGAGTATGTGACAAAGAATCTGGGGGTCACAGCCAGAGATGCATGAGACCCTGTCTTCTATTTTACTTAGTGGGATGCCTTACTGAACAGGAACAGCATCCCTGAGCCCCAGGATTAATACCTATTGCTGCCACTAGACTATAGCCTCTATGAGGGCAAGGGCCATGCCTGTTTTTGTTACTCTTGTATCCTCAGAACATAGTGCTTGAAAAATATTTTATTAAATGAATGGCTGGGTGGATGGATGGATGAACTGATGATCAGATAACTTTTTGTTCCATTTCCTGAAGCTACAAAGGCATGCATCACATAAATTTATTAAGGAAGCTACCCATGTTCCCCTCCTGGTGCAGTGGGAAATGAGTTAGGAAGGCAGACCTTGAGATGGGGGCAAAGGAGCCACTAAAAAGGCTTTGGGCTGTAGCATCGAAGATGCTGAAGATCTAGATGAAAAATCAACCCAACCCGTGCTGTAGAGGGTTCAGAAATGTCTAGATTCTCCACGGGGACTTAGCCCTGCCAGTTATGAAGGATCTGCCTGTGGTTCACTTTGACAGTCAAGGCTAGAGAGGCAGGGCTCAGTCTGATTGGGCATCTCTTCAGGGGGAGGGAAGATTCAGAGGAACAGACATAAGACAGCTACTTGGCACAAGAAGGTGTCACTACCAGGCTGTCATTTGAGTGAAACACTGTCAGATCTCCTGAGCCTGTTTCCTGGGTCCTGACAGCCACTTTTTATGTCTTTAATCTTCCTTTCTTTCTTATAAGATGCTTTGTTGCCACCACCAGA
Organism: Macroglossus sobrinus; assembly: GCA_004027375.1. NCBI lineage: Eukaryota > Metazoa > Chordata > Mammalia > Chiroptera > Pteropodidae > Macroglossus > Macroglossus sobrinus. The sequence continues at coordinate 20,671 of PVKZ01003135.1, forward strand.
AGCTGAGTCTTCAGCCAGTTGTGGAATATGCAGGGTTGTCCTCATGGGTTGTTATTCTCAGCCTAACCTGAGTCATATTAACTCAGAAATGTGACCTCCTGACTCCCACAAGAATACAGACCTGGTGAATACGGGTCCCTGGGTTCCTTGGATAGGGTGGTGGTGGGGCACATCCTTGGCTTGGCAGATGCTATTGATGGAGAGCGTAAGAGACCAAATACCTTTGAGAATCCACAGCTTAGTTTTTGTTTGTTTGTTTAGTTGGTTTGGATGTTGATGCTGTGTAAACAAAACAACAAGTTGTTTAACTTATTTTTCTCTTTGTAATCATTTGCTTCAGAATTAGGTAAGGACCAGAGTCCCAAACCCAGTATCCAAGCAGAGAAACAGCTAATAAGGAGAAGTTTGATAGAGACAGATGTTATTCAGCCTGAAAACCAGCCAGAAATGACAGAAACACAAACTACATTCACCACCCTCCCACCCATCCTCTACGCCGTTTAGCTTCAGCTGGAGATCCTATAGAAACCTAGAGCTTCATGTGTCAAACATTGAACTCATCCCCTTCCCTGGGATCATCTCTCTTAATGACTGATACCATGAATATATCTACCTGTTTATGTGGGAACCCATGAGTAACCTTCAATTTCTCTCTTCCTTTTACCCTCATATCCAGTTACTCACCAAGTCCTGATTCTACCTCCTAAATGTCTCTCCAACCTGTCTCTTCTCTTCTCCCCTCTACTATCCTAAAGGATAGTAGAAGATGTCTCTAGCCAGGGCTGTTGAGTGAAAAATCCTCCTAACTTGCCTCCCCTCCCTGCCTTCGGTATCGCCCCTCCTCAAATCCAATCACACTCTGCATTCTCGCAGGATAAAGGTTCTTCATGAACCACCTTGATGAGTTAACCCGGCTGTATGTCCTGACTTTCCCTTCCTTTCATTCTCGGCTCCAGCCATATGAACCTTTTAGTTCCTCCAATGTGTGGGACACTCTCTGCACATCCACCCAGCCCAGCTCTCACACCTTGCTAATTCCTACCCATCCATTAAGTCTGGTTAGACATCTCTTCTGACAGGATTGGGGGACTTCCCATTCATCTCTATAGTGCCCTTTGTATTTCCCATCATGGCAGGTATCAGGCTGTGTCATAACTGCCTATTCATTTTTGTAGCTTCATTGCTTTGTTCAGAGTCTGGCACATAGTAGGTGTTTAATAAATGTTTGTATAATGAATGAAGAGAGAGATTGGCTTGGCACCAAATGATCATATTAAGACCTCATAGGTTACCAGGACATGTTAATGAGAAATTATAACTTTCTTGGGAATGATAGTGGTTACTTATAATTTCCTTCCCCCCACCTCTTCTTTACCATCTCTTCTCCTCCTCCTCTTTCTCCTCTCCCTTTGTCTTGTGGCTTATGTATTTTCTAAATTTTCTAATAGCAACATATATTTATTTTGCATTAATATAAGAAAAATTAGATTTATTCATTTTATTGCCACAAAGGATGAATTTCACGTTCTGGATTTTGAATTTCGCATCACAAAGATTAGACACTGAACTCAGGGTGTTGCCCCTTTAAGGCCAGCAGCAGCCCTCTATTATGAATGCATTTTTCTTGGTATATTCCAGCATTTCAAAGATTTTCAGCCAATTAAGATAGATGTTCTCAGATAAAATGGCTTTAAAAAGTCTAAAACACTAAAAGTAGGCAAAATAGCAAATAACATTTAAAAGGAAGCAAAAACACACATATTATGGAAAAGTGAATTAATTTCAACTAATGCCTGTTACAGATATGAAATCAAGGTGGACGTGTCCTTGGACAAATAAATTGAGAAAGCGTTCAAGAGTGAAAGTAGGGAAATGGCTCCCTGGCATGTGTGCTGGGCAAGGACATTTGAGTGACTGCACTGTGTTCTGTTTATTCTATTGTCCGTAAAGATGAGGTCGTGCCCATCTCAGTGCCCTGGTAGGCTGCTCCCACCACCGTGCTGCCCTAGGTCCAGCATCTCCGTGTCAGGCGGGGTCCTCAGACAGGAAGCCGGGGCTAGGAAGTTTATCAGATGGGGAGAAAGAGAGCCTTGTTTGATCTCAGGGCTTTGTTCTTTTTATCTAGACTTCAAGGAACTGAAATGTCTAGGAAAATGCTTCCACTGTTTCTCCTCCTCCTGGCTAGTTCATGCTCTACATGGCCCTTTGTTTTGGTTTCCTAGTGCTGCATTACACGATATCCACAACTTAGTGGTGTCAAACAAGCATTTTTAAAGTTTATGGATTCTGTTGGGGAGGAATTCAAAAGGACACAATGGGGGTGGCTTGTCTCTGTCCCCCATTGTTGGGGCCTCAGCTGGGATGACTCCACAAGGCTGGTGATTGGAGTCATCTAGAGGCTTCTCGGTGCATCTGTCTGGCAGTTCATGTCATCTGTTGGCGGGGGGCTTCAGTTCTTCTCCATATAGTTCTCTAACTGGGCTCCTTTGGCCTTCCTCACAGTATGATGCTCGTGTCCCCAGAGCAAGCATCCTGAAAGGGACAAACTGGGCAGAGCTGTATTCTTTGGACAACCTGTCTTCCAGAGTCACATAGCACCATTTCCACTGGGGAGAGCAGTCCCAGCCCCACCCCAACTCAGGAGGTGGGAACATTCTCAACGGGGGCCTGTGCAAGTTACACTGTAAGAGTGTGTGATGGGAGATCTTGTTGTGGTCATTTAGGAACTCCCTTGCTTAAAGACCTTCAGCGGCAGTCACTACAGGCCTGGGACCAAGCCCAAACTCCATGTCATGTGGCCTGGCCCCTTCTCCCTTGTTCTCTGAGCAGCACCTTGGGCCCACCTCCTGGTTCTCTAACACATCAAGGTCCTGGTCCACTCAGGCCCATCATGTAGGCTCTCCCCGTGCCTGGTATCATCTTTGCTTTATCTATGCAAGTCTGGCTGCTCCTCTTTAAGTCTCAGATTAAAGGTTATTTTTCAGAGAGTTCTTCCCTGGCCACCCAGAATTGCCTCTGATATTCTCTATTATTATACCTTCTTTATTTCTTTTACTGGATCATTGTACTATGAGATTATTATTTGTTTCTTGGTTAATTATCAGGTCTATGCATATTTATTAAACATATATTCCCACTGCCAAGCGCAGTGCCTGGCACATGGTATTCGCCCAATAGAGATGTGTGAAATGAGCAACCTCAGAGATGCTGGTGGGAGCTGGATTCTAGGGCTGGCCTAGAGCCCCAGACGATCACATTTCCAATGGGTGCCTACATTTTGTTACCCTTTTGCTCTCCCCTATTGTTCGCAAACCCTGATGACATGCTTCAGTCTAGACTCCTCTGTGCTAAGGGGCGTTAAATCAGAACTGTGGCGCCTCATCAAGGGCAGGAGGCTGTTAAGTGGGAAACAACGCCCCCTAGTGGCCACTATACTGGTGGTCGTGACAGATTCCAAAAGGAAGACAGATCTGAGAATAAGAGTTTAGAGATCCAGTTGCCCTTTCCCAGGTGGAAAGTCACTGAGAATCTATTTCATTCATTCATTCATTCATTCATTCATTTTCTAGTTCCACCCTTTGAGAATCTGGGTTTCGTTGGTATTAGCTAAGGGTGTTTTTAATAACAATTGGCAATATAAGGAAAGATCCCATTACACAAATGTGCTAATAGAGAGCTGTTGTGTCATGTGTAAATGTTGCAGTTATTAAAAACGTGACTTTCAGGTAGCTGTCACTAGGTGAATTGACTTAGAGCAGCTGTGACTTACCTTTGCTTTAAACTTCCATTAAAAAAAATTACACCCTGACCTCATCGCTAATCCTCTTCTCTTTACACACTCCTCTCTGGCCCAGAGGCCTCTTTGCTAATCTTCAAACCCATGCAGAATGCCCCTGTCTAGGCTTTTGTGCTTGTACTTCTCTGCCTCAGGTACTCTTGCCCCAGGGGTTTTCACAGCTCACCTCCTCATCTCCTTCTAGTCCTCCTCAAAGAACATCTCCATGAGTCCTTCTCTAACCACCTTGTTGGAAATTGCCACCTCCTGCCAACACCTTTTCTATACCCTCTCCAAACAACCAGCTGCTTTTAATGTCATGTAATAATAATTATTATTTTCCACTGACTGTTTCACTGCTTCCACCAGACCCTAAGCTCTAGGAGGGCAGAAATTTTTGTTTGCTCTCTTCACTGCTGTATCCCCAGCTCCTAGTGCAGTGCCTGGAACATAATACGTGCTTAATAAATGTTGTTAAATGAATGAATAAACAACACGATTAACAAACTATTTTCTGTTCTTGGCATTTAACACATAATTTTGATAATCAACACTAGTAGACTATGAGATATTTTTCTATCTGTGTCTGTTTTATAAAAGAGGAAACTGAGGATCAGGGAGCGCAAGGAGTTTGCCTGGGAGAACACAGTTACTACCTGGTAGAGTTTGGAATAGAATCCAAGTGTGTTTGACTTCAAGATCAAAGTACTGTTCAGTCTTGCTTGCTCTCCTATTGATTCAAACACCCCAAAGAGACCCAGGCTCACTCCTTGGCTGGATGAGGATAGATATACTATGGTCTGGGCAGTAAGTGTCAGGGAGGTGGGCTATTCAGCTCGAGGGGGCCTGGGTAAGGTTTGGGTGAGATACCAATGGGTTGTTCTCCACATCATCCCACAGAGGCTGCAAACCAGAAGAAATGGACAGGAATTTCAAGATAGACCTGTCTATAGCAGCCTAGCCTGCAGGAGTTAGGAAGAACAATCCCCCTAGATTACACACTCATCAAATTTCCCAAGAAGCTGTGTTCCTGGAATAGTGGAATTTAAGAAATTCTACGTCTCATATTGAAAATCATGATTATAGGTTACGTGATGGTAAATATGGGGAGTCTTTTTGAATACAAAAAAATTTTTTTTAATACAAGATATTTTAAACTTAAGTGCCCTGCTATGTGACTGCCCAGTGCCAGGTCTCCGAAGGGATTCAAAAGTAGAAACCAAAGGATTCCAGTCTAATGCTGTGAGGTTCCCCTTTGTAGCCTAGAAATAAGATCTGAGCTCTGAATGGGGTTCTTCAGGCACCTGGGCCTGAGCTAGGTTGTGTGATGGTACAGATCTGTGGTTCTCAAAGTGTGGACCCTGGGCCAGCAGCATCAGCATCACCTGGAACTTGTTAAGAAACCCTCTCCCCTACTCAGTTTTCATCTGAGGACTGGTAACCTGTGTTTCAGCAAGCCCACCAGGTGGTTCTGAAATTTGAAAACAACTGGTGCACACATTAATGCAAAAGTAGGGCCTTTGTGACCTGGTTCCTTCAATAGTAGTTGTCTCTCCAAGGCTGTGCTATAGGATCTAGGGTGAGATTGGGGTTTGATCACTTCTTGGCCTTTTGTCTAAGATCAAGTGCAGATTAGGGTTGGAATGCAAGGCTGAAAAGAAAGATAGTTAATTTCTTTATCTTGGTTTCTTTATCTAAATAATAGGGATAAAGAATACCTGTTTTATGGGGTTATTATATCAAGTTAAAATTAAATGAGACAATGTATATGAAATTCCTGACACATAGTAGATGTTCATAATCTTTTGACTCCTGCCTTCCTTCTCCATTAGTCTGGACTATTTTTTGGGTCATAAACAACAGAAACCAATTCACAGTAACTTAAGGAAAAATAAAAACTTGATGAGTTTCATCAAAGACTTGTCCATACTTGCTGCTTCCAGTTTCTCTCATTCCACTCATTCTTGAGGCCATCATCATCAGAGTTTTGTACTTTACTTACCTCCCCAGGTTTCCAGTGACCTCGAGGCTTTGCTTAGTCCTTATCTGACTTGCTCTATCAGTATTTGGCTCAACTGATCATTCTCCTTGATATGCTTTATTCTCAGGCTTCATAGACAACCTTCTCTACTGATCCTCCTCCCATTTCTGGATGGCCTGCCTTCTTTGCTGAGTGTCAATCATTCTTTATCTCTCTAAAGGTTGAAGTCCCCCAGAGCTCAGGCCTTGGACCTCTTTCCTTTCTGTCCATATTCTTCCTAGGTGATCGCATCCACCTTCATAGTTCTAATCCATCCTTGTGCTGCTGATAACTTCCAAATTTATATCCCAAGCCTGGACCACTCCCTTGAACTTCATTCTGGAAAAATCACCTGCCTTTAAAGTGTCTCCACTTAGATGTCTAGTAGGTTTCTCAAATGTAGCATGTCCAAATAGAGCTCCCAACATCCCCCAGCACACTAGATCCTGCCCTGCTACATTTTCCCATCTTGATTAATGGCAGTACCGTCATCCATGTAACTCAGGCCAAAAACCCTGGCTTCTTTCTTGATGCCTTTTCTTCCCTTGTATCCCACACCCAATCAGCAGCAAAACTTGCTGGTGCTACTTTCTAGATCTGTCCAGGATCCAACTCTCAGTACTCTGTATAGGTTACTACTGTTGCCTGGATTTTTGCAGGCTTATAAATGCTTATGCACCTGTTCCCTCTACAGGTGATTTCCATATAGTGATCAGAAAAATCTTGCTAACATGTAAGTCAGATCATGTATCTCCTCTGTCCTAAATCTTTCAATACAGGTGTCTCCCATTGCCTCTCTCTATTCATGTCCTAGAGCTCCAGTAACAACGTGCCACAGTTCTGGAGGCCAGAAGTACAAAATCAAGGTGTCAGCAGGGCCAAGCTTCCTCCGAAGGCTCTGAGGAAGAACTGTCTCATGCATCTTCCTATGCATCTAAGCTTCTGGTGATTCTGGCAATCCTTGGTGTTCCTTGGCTTGTAGCTGCCTTATTCCAATCTCTGCCTCCATTTTCACATGGCCTTACCCTCTGTGTGTCTTTTCTTACAAGGAACCCAGTGGATTTAGGGCCCACCCTAATCCAGTATGACCTCATCTCAACTAATAATGTTTGCAAAGATCCTGTTTCTACATATGGTTACATTCTGACGTCCTGGGTAGACATGAACATTTGGGGAGGGGAAACTGTTCACTCCAGTATACTCTCTAGCCTTGTATTCTGCTATTCTGCTCTCATTTTTGTTTCATCCACAATGTCCTCTTTATGGCTCCTTGAACATGCCAAGCTTAATCTCACCTCAGGGCTTTTGTGTTTTGTGTTCCCTTTGCCTGGACTACTGATTCATTCAAGTGTTTTACTAATATGTTACCTTCTGAGTGAGACTTTTTACATAATAGGTGCTCAACAAAACTTCGTTGGAAATTTTTTGAATTAATGACTGAATAATCAAATCCAGCTATTGAATTTGTCATTCACATTTCAATATAAACACCACTTATTTCTATCTTTTGGCTTTGCCTTTCTTTCTGTTGGTTTCATTTCCATGCAGGTTCTTCTTTTATTTGGGGGCAATGACCACAAACAACTCTAGGTCATATATTACCAGCTTAATAAGAATCTTAGTCAGCAATGTCATGATAATGCTGCATAAGAAAACACCCCCAAACTCAGTGACTTACCACAACAAGCATTTCTTTTTATGGATCATGAGTCTGCTGGTTGGCTGAGATGCCTCTGTTCCTGGTTGGGATTGTCTGGATTTGGATCTAGGCCACTGTTTCGATTCAGGTCTACCCCATGTAACTTGGAATTCTGGGTGTTTAGTTCATGTAACTTGGAATTCTGAGTGTTTCAGGCAAGGCTGGATACAGAGCTCAATGTGACATTGCAGAGCACCATCTCTATCAGCTCGGCTTCTCTGCAAATATTGGCTTAATTAGTCAGTCAGGCAACCCACTATGGCCCTGTATTCCAGCCTGACAACCCAGCAGGGAAGGGAATTCTCTCTCCAATGGCTAGACACTAATTCAAGAAAGATTCTTAGTTGGTCCTTCTTGGGTCTTAAGCCCATTTCTGGACCCATCACTGTTCCTAGAAGATAGGATAGTGTTCATATTGCTGCTATAACAAACTATCACAAACTTGGTGGCTTACAACTATGCAAATTTATTATCTATGGCTCTGTAGTTTAAAAACCTGACACATGTCCTACTGGGCTAAAAGCAAGTTGTTGGTAGGCCTATGTTCCTTCTGGAGGCTCTAGTGGAGAATCTGTTTCCTGGCTTTTTCCAGTTTCTAGGGGCTGCATACATTCCTTGGCTCATGGTCCCCTTTCATCTTCAGAACCAACAACAAAGTATCTCTCTGGCCATACTCTATCCTCACTTGTTTTCTAACTGTCTATCTCTTCCATTTTTAAGAATGCATGCGAATACTTTAAGCCCACCTGGATAATTCAGGATACTCTCCTTATCTTAAGGTCAGCTAATTAGCAACCCTAATGCCATCTGCAACCTTAATTCCTCCTTGCCATGTAAAGTAACATATTCATAGGCTCCAAGGATTGGGATGTGGGCAATTTTGGAAGGCCAGTAATCTGCCTACCACAGGTAGAAAATGTAATTGGCCCAACTTGGTTCACATGGTGCCTTCAGTAGATAAGTTGGGCAAGGCTCCATGACTGACAAATCCACAAGCCCCTCATGGGATGATGGCAGAATAATTTCCCAAAGAAATATTGAGTGGGAAGTCAAGAAGAGCACATGTCTATTTCATGTTCCTTCTAAGAGGCTAGGCAAACTCTAGCAAGCAGCTGTTGATGCTGAGCAAGACTCTCCTCTGCCCTGTTGAAGCTGATTTGAATGAATAGGCTTCTGATTCCAGAGTGGTAGTGCCCTATTGTAATGGTTTTCTGTGTCATCTGTTTCTCTGGAGAGCCTGGACTAATGCACATATGGAAGGAGCACTGGGCTGAGGTTCAGGAGCTCTAGTCCTACCTCTGTCCCTTGTTAGAAATGATTTGGAAGGCTCTGTCCAGTATAGGCATGCTAGAATCTTTTGGCTTCACTTAGATGGCATTGGAGAGAAACCATCCCAGAGGGTGAAGTCAGCATGAGAAACTTTTGACTGGCTTTTCACTCAGGGGCAGCAGATTCTCCTGAGTCAGAGGCACTTCTCACCTGGAACAAAAGAGAGTGATGGGTCAGAATCTGTCAGAGCAGCACCTTTTATCTATTGCATGCAAGAGGCAAACAAGAGGACATGGATGTTGGCTTGGAGCCCAGTGCTTCCTGGGCTTTGCAGAAGAGACAGACACCCCAGCTTCCCTGGAATTCTTCTTTGATCTGATCTGCACTGGATGGGGAGAGTCAGGCTTCCAGCTCCAAGCAAATCTGTGTTCTCAGCCTCATTTGTCTAGGCAGGCACCTGAGAGCCTTGGGCTCATGATACTGCTTAGCTGTAGAGATAGAGCTGGGCAGTGGATTCCAAGCCAAGGGGACCTCAAAGCACAGGTATACAGATACTACCTACGATGGACTGAATGTTCATGTCCCCCACAAATTCCTATATTGAAACCCTAATCCCAGTGTAACAATATTTGGAGGTGGGGCCTTTGGGAGGTGATTATGTCATGAGGGTGGAGCCCTCACGAATGAGATTAGTGTCCTTGGAAGAAGAGGCCAGAGATTTAGCTGGTTCTCTTTCCACTATGTGAGATTACAAGGAAAAGACAACCATCTATGAACCAGGAAGCAGTTCCTCATCACACACTGGCTCTTCCAGCACCTTGATCTTGGACTTCCCAGACTCTAGAACTGTGAAAAATAAAGCATTTGTTTTTTAAGCCACTCGGTCTATGGTATATTTGTTGTAGTAGCCTGAGCAGACTGAGACAATGCCTCCGATCATTTTGCAGAGCCTAGCAGCAGGAGAAAGACTGGCCTATGTGCTAACCAGTGCTGGGCAACCTCAGCTCCCATTTCTGAAGTTTGGAGTTGGTTAGAGACGAAAAATTAGAGGCACTAAGATTAGCTGTGCTAAGATTTTCCCCCCTCTTTTGTCTAAACTCTGGAAGAAGAATAACCATGGAAATTAGAAAAAAGCATAGAATATATATTTTTTTTCTGAGAGATTGAAAATAGGCAATACAGTCCACTTGGGTTATTTATAGAGAGAAAAGTTTGGATAGATCTCTTTAAAAAGTGGTCGATAGAATATTACCTTCAAAATGTAGAACAAGTTGTACACCAGCCTGAGAACATTCTCAAGCTTCTGAGTTGCTCACGAAGGGAATTGTATTCAGTAATCTTGGGAAAACAAAATAGGCTAACAAGGTTGAGACAAATGAAAAGCTAGTTAGAAAGGGGCTGGTCAACTTGGACATAGATCTTGTATATCTTGAAATCTTGTCCTGAATTCTGTTTACCTTATTAAGGAAGTTTTTTGTTTTGTTGAAAAATTGAGAGTTTATAATTATGTTGTTGAAACATTTCTATTCTCATTTCTTTTCTCCTTTACCCTAACAATCCCCTTTCTCTATTTGCTGTGGTCTGTGAACTCGCTATTGTTGCCACATGGGTCAATTGAGATGGACACAGTAGTTTAATTACATGTATGTCCATTTAATGTCCATCAAGCAAATACCACCTCAAATAAGTGCAGTGGATGTAATCTACAAGATTAGAAACTGTTTTGCTTTCTTGCTTTATTTTTCTTTATTTAATGGAATGGAAAATCTAGTGTAGAAGTGGGGCCCCATCTTTCTTTTGTAGGTTGTTTAAACCAAGATTTCCCAAGTGCCATATATAAATCACCTGGGTAACTGGGTAAAATACAGATGCCTGGGTTTTAGCCCTAGAGATTCTAATTTAGTGGATCATGGGTGAGGCCGGGAAGTCTGTGTCATTAAAACCCTCCTTTGCATGAGTTGGCTGTGCTTTGCTGTGCCTGGGAACTACCAGTTTACATGGCCCATCATTGTCCAGGCAGCATATCCATCTGAGGGCAGCACACAGCTGCACCACAGGAAAAGGAGCCAGGAGGTAAGTGTGGCATCCACAGCATCCTGTGCGTTAGCCCTGTGGAGCCACATTTGTAAAATGTCAGGAATGTCACAGATGGAAATTTGGCATCATGGGAAAGGGAACAGTGGATGAAAGAGGAGTTCTGTCTGGCAAGTGATGCGGGCTTTGTAGATAGTCTGGGTGGGGATGACCAATGAGCAGGTGTGGACAGGGCTCTGAGCTTCCAGAGGATTGAGCTCACAGATGATGATGTGCTGTGAAGTGAGAGGCAGGGTAGGATTAGCTCATCAGGGGCCCAAATGTATAAAGAACTGACAGAGGTGGAGGCAAGGTGAAAGTGAAGTTTCACATTTCAGAGTCAAGTGGTGGAGGAGAAGAAGTTGCCAAGGGAGACAGACATGAGGACTGAGAAATAGGATGTCCTGAGTGACCTTCAAAGGGGAAATTTCAGAAGCTTTCAGTGGGAAGAAACCAGATTCAGAGGTACTGCACGTACATGTGTGCAGAACACTTGTTTAAGAAAGTTAGTGGGATAAGGAAGGAAGAAATATATGGTATTTTTAGGAGTTGAAAGAAGGTCTTTTTAGGTTTGGGCTTAATGATTCACAAGAGTCCTTATCAGAGAAAGAGGAAGGCAGGAGAGGAATAGTCAGAGAAGGAGATAACGAAAATAGCCAAGGGCTGAGGAATGCCAGTGGCCTCTAGATTTTGGAAAGAACAAGGCTCCCCAGGATCCTCTGGAAGGAGCTGGACCTGCTGACACTTTGATTCTAGTTCCATATGACTCATTTTGGACTTCTGACCTCTAGAACCGTAAGAGAATAAGCCAGTAAGTTTGTCGTCATTTGTGACAGCAGCAACAGGAAATGAATTTAGTAAGGGAGCCCTGGTGATCCATATAAGTCAGTTTCCAAGGGCATCCAGCAGGACAGAGAGGGTGAAGAATGGAGCAGAAGGGGTGAATGGAATAAGAACAGATGTCAACATCTAGAAATCAGATTCCTCTGGAAAACTATATTCCCTCTGCTGATGATTAGTATGAAGAGCAGAGGGACTAGCAGAGGAAGCAGATGTTTTAAAGTGTAAAGTGGGGATACCAGTGCAAAATATTAAGTGGATATGTGTGATTTCGAGTCTCGTCAGTTGAAGTGGAACCAAACTTGTGAAGCTGCAATGGGAAACCAAGATAAGACCTGGTGAGGGGAACTCCTGTACCTTTCAAGAGGGAATTCTCAGCATCCTTTCTATAATAGTCCCTGATTTTGGGGGGAGATCCATCTCTTTCCCCATTTTCAGTCCAGGGATCCCATCTCTCTATATAGGCCTATATAGACATAGCTCTGTCTTTCTGGCCAAATGACTGATTGAAAGATGAGCATGTGACCCAAGTTGGTCCAGAGTGAAGCCTGGACTTGCCTAGGAGTTACTTGGGAGAGAATTTCTCTTTTTTTTTACTGTACTTAAACATGGAAGGTTTTGAGGGCAAAGCCTGTCTGAGATGTAGCCAATATAGCAGAAGTAAAAGATGGAGAGAAGCTGGTGACATTGTTCAAGTCCCAGAATCCAGCCACGTCCTCAGTCTGCCATAGCCTCGGTCTTTTCTGTTTCATGTCAATAAATTTCCCTTTTTACTTAACCAGTTTGAGTCATCTCTAATTGAAATGCTGCCCTCCTGACACCAGGTCTATGCATGGGATCAACCTTGACCCTTGTTTGGCCTCTTTTGATCCCGCTGGGCATTGAACATTTGCTCCCCTGTGGCTTCCACACCTGTGTGATTTGTCAAAGAGTACTGTAGACAGGTGACAGGTCACTGATGACAGGTTTTCTGAGTGGAGAAAACTGTTTCCAAAATAGGATATTTTATGCTCTTCCATTTGAAATGGCTTCACTGTCAAGTCACAAAGGGAGGTTTTTGTCCCCTACATTTGTAGGCAGGTAACATTTCAACAAAGACCCAAGAAGCAATTTTTTTTCTTTTAGGGGATGAGTAAATTTAGAACTAGTCACTGCCAGAAACTGATGTGCTAGATGAATGTATTCCCATAAGAGGAAAATTTTTCTTATAATTGTATGAAATTAACGAGCATTTTATAGCCCTGCACCCTTTGCATTTTCACATGTATCATCTGATCGAATCGACCCAAGTTAAAACCACCCTGGGAGGTGGGTATTTTAATCCCTGATTTATGGAAATTGATGCTCAACAAGCTTTAAACAGGTCACTCATGTTCTCTAGCCAATGAGGGTCAGATATGGAATTGGAACCCAGGCCTCTGAGATTTCAAAATCCCATGTAGTTCACACTACATTGTGCTGGCAGAATGAGAAGGTTTGTGGCAGTGTTTGATGAATTTTGGCTTAGAGTCCATTTTATACTCTTTGCTGCCAAGGCAATATTCATGACTTCCCTAGGCCTTCAAATAAGGGTCATAGAAAAACTGAAATGTCCTTAATGGAAAGCAGCGCCGAGAGTTACGAGGTTACCAGCCTGGTCTTCCTCCCTTATTTTTCACCAGGTCCTGTTGATTCTTAAACAACCCTCAATCTATGTATTTTGCTTCATTTCCGAGCCCCCATCTCTGTTTGCTGGGACCACAACTATTGCCTCCTCTTTGTTTCCACTCTTGTCAACTCCAGCCCATTCTCCAGACTGCATGGGAGTGAAAGAAGCACAAGTCAGATTATCATGTTCTTTCTCTGCTTAAGAGTTTCAAAGGTTCCATCTTCTCTTGGGATGAAAATCAACACCTTACAAAGATTTTGGGGCCAAGCTTATCTGGCCTTCCTGATCCCTCTGGCCCTGTAGCTCACATCGTCCTTCCTTATCTCTGAGCTTCAGAGAAACTGGCCCTCTCCCAGCAACCTTCAGTGTCATGGTCCCTGTAGTCCCAAAGCCTGTTCCTCACCTGGCATGTTCTAGCCAATCCTCTCCTATGTCCTCCACATACAATCTCCTTTCACCTAGTTTATCTTGCTCACCCTTTTATCTCAGCCTTCTGTTCAGACAGAGTAGTCCTCCAATTACCTGTCACAATAACACCCACTTCATTTCTCTCTCTCTCTCTCTCTCTCTTTTTTTTGTAGAATTTACCACAGTTTGTTATGATATGTTTGTATAGTCATTAATCACTCTCACCTCAACTAGACTGTAAGCTCCACAAGGTCAGGGAATGTGTTTGTTGGCTGCTTCTAGTAGATACTGGTTGCCTGCTTTCTCCATTTCTCCTATCCTCTTCTTCTTCCTAAGAGCATCCATGCTTTCCTTTGTGGGATTAACTCTAATTTGTTGTGTAACAAATATGACAAAATAAAAATTTCAGGGAGAGCTGACAATGTAAACTCATTCTTGCTATAATGATTGGTTCTTGGAAGAGAGTAATGGTTTGTCTTTTCAGTGGGCAACTTTGGACCACTGAAAGGTGATTGGGGAGTATCTTCTGATCTGCCATCTTGCTACCATGAAGGTAGCTTGCTTGAAGACAAATAAAAAGCTGACATTCAGAAGAAGGGAGAGCTGCAAGCGTTGCAGAGAAACCAAGGCAGAGAGGATTCTTACCCGTTAATGAGGTTACATTAAAGATAATGCCCCTGTTCAAGGTCTTCTCCAGTTAGTTTAGGTCATTTCTAGGGTAAAAATGTTTCTTATAGGTGCCAGACAAAATTATTCTTGTTTTTTCTCTTTGCTTGCCTTATCTTTGTGTGACCCTTGTCTACCTTTATTGTCCTGGTGGGAGAGTCTTCACTCTTTCCTGCATCCACACTTTTGCAATGGCCTCATCATGGGTGGAGGGTATTTTCCCAGTCCTTCGTTATATGACTTGCTTTGGCCAATGGTACATGTGTGAAGTTACCTTAGGTATCTCACGCATTTTCACTTGCTCTCTTGCTCTTCTGCCATTGCCACGGGAGGATCATGTCCTAGCTAACAGATGATCTGAGAAGATGAGAAATACATGAAGCAGATGTATCTCAGTGGAGTCCAGCCTAAAGCAGCCAAACCCTACCTGACATGTAGAAGCACATGAGTGATAATAAATAATTGCTTGGAATAATAAATAATTGTTTTGGGAGTATTGAGGTTATTTGTTATATAGCAATAGCTAACTGGTGCAGTCTTCTATGAAAACACTGTCCCACTGGGCATAGCCATTTCTGCTCACCTTGGTGTGTGGCCAACTGTGTGTATGATGATCCTTTTTACCAACTCTTCACCACATTTGGTCATGTGGATCCCACATTAGGACTGCTTATGCTTGGCTTCTCAAACAGTCTTTCCTGAATGTGACTCCTTCAACTTTTGGCCATTTCACCTTATATATAGGCTCAAAACCAGCTGCTAAGTCTACATAAAGAGACAGTACTCATGCCATCCTATCCATCAGCCTACTCTCCCTACTCTCCAAACACAAAATCCCATCATCCTTATTCTCAATAATAAATTAAAAAGCAACAAAAGCATGCTTGAATTGACAGGCATGCAAACCCAAGCCAACACCTGCCTGTAGACGTCAGTAGCCTGTTCAGTTTGACAAACTTCCTGGTTCTGTGTAATAGATTGGGTCTCCAAGAAGTAGACATGAAGATGAGACTAGACAGGCAAATGACTTATTGAGGGACTTGCCTGAGAAAGGCATGATAAAGGGAAGGAGACAAGAAGAAGGACAAATCTTCAGATTACAATCAGTCTGACACCTGTATAAGGAGAGTGGGAAGGAAGGTGGAAAAGCTTCAGATCACAGCACAGACCTAAGAACATTTTGGCCAGGCTGATAAGGGAGTCTTCCAGGTAAAGTCACTCCTTGGAGGAGTCACATGTCCTGTGGGAAAGGGCTGTCACTATTCTGTGCTGCACTCAATCACTGAGCAGAGTAGTTTGGGAGAAGTGTAGCCTCAATGTGAACATGGTGCATCCAGATGGGCAGCAGCTGGAGCTGTCAGTCAACTTTATCCTTCTGCAGGAGATCTGAGCGATGCATTTCCATGGCTGCCATACTCTTGATCCCAGATTGGCCCTCACCTGCTCTGTCCTGGATAGAAAATGTATTTAAATAAAGTGTTGGTTGGGGAGGGGAAGAAATCAGATCTCTCCAAGGAAAGAGTTTGGCCTTTTTTAGAAGATATTCATATGGATCAGACATATGGAATACCTGACTCAGAGACAGGTACCCAAGACAAGGTTTCTGGTTTTCTCTAAATCTGTAACACTAACCAGATGGCTCTTGAGCAGGTGGCAGGTCTTGTGGCTGTTTACCAAAATGGTGTTGATTATCAAAGGGCATATGGTAGCAACACCAGAAATATGGGAATCACTTCTGCATTTTCCCCTTAAAAGCAAAGGAAGAAGATACACAAAATCCTCGAGACCTGCCTCTACAGCCAGAGTCTAGGTGAAGGAGAAAAAGATCAGGGTCAGAATGGACATTCATTCAACAAATACTGATTTCACGCTTGAGCTCAGAACTATTAGGGGAATGCTTCAGACAGCCTCCATTTGCCCCTTCATACCCGCTCTACACCCCCTTTCCCCCCGGCTCCAGCTCCAAAAAGCTGACTTATATGGGCAGCATCAGGCTCCGTTGCCCTCTGGTTTATTGTTGGGTTTGGCCAACAGGGAGTCCTGGCAGGAGAGCTAGAGGAGTAGAGAGAGTGGGGTCAGGTGCTTCTTCCTCTGGCTCCCTCCCCACGTGGTCACCTCGTATCTCCATGACTGCTAATCATGGTTGCTGTCAAGGGGGCTGATTCAACACAGCTCTTTCCTTTGTGGCTTCCTCAATGACCTCTCCCTTCCTTCCTAAGGTGGTAGGCTCTGGGTTACTGCCCCGACACATACCTCTTTGTGTAAATAAACCCTCTTCTGCTTGTCCAATTCAGGTGTGTCATCAGTCTCTTGTGAGGTCTAGGAGTTATAAAGAAGCAATGACAAGACAGATTTGATATGCCTAGAGCAACAGATATTGTCTTAATCAGCTCTGGCTGCCATGACAAAATTCCATAGACCGGGTGGCTTAAACAACAGACATTTATTCCTTACAGTTCTGGAAGCTGGATCAAGATTCTGTTTCTGGTGGAAGGTCTCTTCCTGGCTTTCAGACAGCCACTTTCTCACTCTGTTCTCATGTGGCAGGGAAGGAAAGAGGGAGGGAGAGAGAGAGAGAAAGAGAGGGAGAGAGAGTATGAGAATGCTCTGGTTTATCTTTCTTTTACTATAAGGACACTAATCCCATCATGACCTCGTCTAAACTTAATTACCTTCCAAAAACCCCATCTCCAATACCATCACACTGAGGGCTAGGACTTCAACATATGAATTGGGGTGGGTAACAATTTAGCCCATGCAAGCATCAAACAAATAATTCCATAAACGTTCAGAATTATAATATAATAAAATTTATGTTGGAAAAGTACTTGGTGCTTCTTGTCTGGGGTCAGGTGGAGAGTTATAAGGGGCTCCCCTGAGCAGTTGATATGTGTTCACATGCTCTGTGCTGGGCACAGAAGGAACGTCTCAGGAAGAACAATAGCACACAAAAGCCTGAGGTGGGAAGAAGCTGGGGGAATTCCAGGAACCGAGAGAAGGCCCAGGGGTGGTGGGCAGCAGCCTAGTGATGGCAGTGGAAAAAGTGGCAGAGAGGAGGCTCTGGAGGTTGGTGGGGGTTATGGGAGGCCTTCTCCCAGGAGATTGGTTTGGCATCTGCATAGGAAGAGAAGCTCTGTCCTGGCCCCTCCATGGGATATCCATCTCCTGACTATTCCTTATCCCACCTCCTGAGTCCTGGGATTCCAGGGTCTATTGAAGTTTTTTTTCAATTCATGTTTAATCAGTTCATATAAGTCTCTTTCCTCCTCCTCCGCTTCCTCCTCCTCCTCTCTCTCATTCTCTCTCTCTCTCTCTCCTGTTCCCTCTCTCCTTTCCTTCCTCCACTTTCCCTCTCTCTCTCCAAAAAAAATCGGCTTCAGAGAGGCCTCCAGCCCGAGATTACCTGCTGATCTAGAGAAGAACATGGGGTCAGGGGCCCTGAGGGAGCCAAGGGAAGAGCCCCCAGGTTCAAGATGCTGAGTAAAGGCTGGGATGTTGCCTTCTCCTTTCTTCTTCTTCTGGAGTGCAGGGTGGATGGGAGGATTAACTCTTTGTGATCTGAATGGCGAGAGGGTCCAAATGGCTCAGAGGCAGAACCAGCCTAATGAGTAGAGGGCCGGTTATGAAAGGTTCCCAGATGCCAGGGCACGCAAGACAGAGTGCACTTGGCAGGACACTGTGGAATCTCATTTATTGGATTTGTTATCTGAATTAGGAACAATTCAAAATTATGACCACGAGATAGAAATAAAAGATAAGAGTGAGTGCAGTCATCCTCAACCCTGCTTGTCTGTGTTGTGGGCATTATGGGGACCTCTCCTACCTTTCCTCATGTTTCGAATCATTTAATTAAATTTAATTAGTTCTTCTAGATACCAGAAAAGGAAGGGAGCCAGCATTTGCTATGGGTTTGGCACTGTGTTAAGCATTTTGATCCTGGAAACCACACACAGCAGTTCAATTTCTCATTCAGTCTTCTCAGCAGCCCTACATAGAAGGTATTTTTATCCACATTCTATGAGTAGGGATATGCTGAAGCTTAGAAAGATTGGATAACCTAATTTTAGTCTCAGCATTATACATTCTTCTGTCCATCCATTTACTTATTCATCTAGCTATTTGTTCATCCATCTGTCCATCCGTCCATCTGTCCATCCATCCATCCATCCATTCATACATACATACATACATACATACATACATACATACATCCACTTGATCAACAATACTTACTGATCATGTTTCATATGCTTTCTGCTAGGCCCTGGGGTATCATCGGGGAAGGGAATACTTGGTCTTCCACCCTCATGGAGCTCATAGTCTAGTGGAGTAGGTGCTCAGACTTCTCAGGGCCCCTTTGGTGGGATGTCTCAAAGACCTTCTTATTTATAGCTGCATTCCAAGGTCCTCTACGCAGTCTAGGTCTACTTGGGTGTCTGGAAAAACTTAGGACTTTTTCGTGGCACATGAGCTACCTTCAGCCCTCAAAAGAATGTGTTTTGGGTGGGCAACTGACGGAGGGGTGTCCTAAGATGTGGGACTTTTAGTGCGAAAACCAGAGAGTCCTGGGAAAACTTGGATGGTAGGTCACTATAGTTCAGTGGTTCTCAATAGGGAGATGATTTTGCTCCCCCACCCTGGGACATTTGGCAATATCTGGAGACATATTTGGTCAACACAGCTGGGGCAGGCAGCTGCTCCTGGCATTTAGTGGGTAGAGGCCAAGAATGCTGCTCAAATGTCCTACAGTGCACAGAGCAACTCCCTTCACAAAGAAACGACACAGTCTAAAATGTCAGTAGTGCCTGTGCACCGGGGGCAGGCCAGTAGTGCCGAGGAGTTACTAACGTAAGGCACAGCAGTCAGCCAGTGGAGTTGGAGGGTAACTATCCCAGCTTTTTGCCTGTTAAAGTGGGAAAACTCTGATACAAGTTCTATGTGGTCTCCCTGATTTTCCCAGTGGAAACAAGCCCCTGAGTTACCAACGGTGATTGCCGGCTCAGCAGCACATCCCTTCAGTGGCTGCCTTCTGATTCCTGACTCCTCCTCCTGCTCTCCAAGTGTAGGTCAGTATAGCAGTGTGGGTAAGGTTCCAAGCTCTAGAATCAGACCAAGGGAGCCTGGAATTTACTAGCTCTTTGACTTCAGATGACTTACTAAGTCCCTTGCCTCATGTGATTGTCATAGAAATTAAACGATAAAATGCACATAGAATGGTATGCATTGTGCTTGGCATGCCATATGGTGTAAGTGTAGGAATTATAATGTTGGTGTGTGTGTGTGTGTGTGTGTGTCCACACATTATATATATATATATATATATATATATATATATATATATATATATATATATATAATATATGTGCAGTTTGCAGGTTCTTATAAAGCCTAGAAAATGTGACCAGTTCATGCTTTAAAGTATATATCTT
Source organism: Macroglossus sobrinus (assembly GCA_004027375.1). NCBI lineage: Eukaryota > Metazoa > Chordata > Mammalia > Chiroptera > Pteropodidae > Macroglossus > Macroglossus sobrinus. Next base: position 40,498 of record PVKZ01003135.1, read on the forward strand.
CAGAGAAATAAGATTCATGAGTGCAGGATAAAGACCCTGTTTTCTTTAAAAAAAAAAATTGTTTCAATATCGAAATTTTCAAATCTACACAAAAGTTGAAAAAATAATATAACGAACCTCCAAATATCCATCACCCACCTTTAGCAATTATCAACATCCCACCAATCTTGTTTGATTTATTCATCCCCTAACATTTTTTTCCTGGAGTATTTTGAAGCCGGCTCTAGGCAACAAGTCATTTCAGCTGTCATCTGCGGTTTGCATTGTAACGGATTAAGCCTCATGCTCCTTCACCCAGGGCTGAAGACACTATGAGGACTGGTGTCTGCACTGGCCATGGGGTCTCAATTGTCCCTTCCCACATCTCTGGGGACTGACTTCGTTGCCCTCTTTGTGTGTGGAGTGATGGTTTCGAGGTCGTATCTCATTTATACCCAGGTTCCTGCTGCCTGTGTCTCTAGACTTATCCAGCGTAATTCATGCTGAGTGCCTGTCTCGACCTGGGGAAGGCGCTGCTGCCCCCATGTTTCACAATAAATATCTTTTTAAACGGCCTGGTATTCAGGCTCATTTCTCATTTCCAAGGAGGCTTTTGACTGATGACCTAAAGAATTACTTTCCTGTGACTGACAGGTTAATATAGTGCTGCAGCCTTTTCTATTCTCTCCCTCGAGGAGGCTGGTGAGAGCTGTGACTTCAAGTGCCACAGGCTGCTTCCGATGAAGGTAAAAATTTACCCCGGTTTTGGCCCGTTTTCCTCTACCCCCTCAGGGCTGCTAGTTGCCAGCAAGTAAGTCAGGTCCATCTGAGGGTGCTTCAGTGGGATGTGTTTTCATAGGAAATCATTGTGAAAGGCCTCCCCTGCCCACCGGGCTTTGTGGATGCCCTCACTGGAGTCTGCAGCATCCAATAAAAGCATGGTTTCACAGAGACCTTGAACTCCACTGCATGCAAAGACTCTAGGAAGAAGGGAGTTCCGGTTAGAATTATCTCTTGACACGGAGGCTCCAAGCTGCGAAGGCTGGTCATTTGCCGGTCTCTTTAGGCCCTTGGCACTCTTACTTTGTGAAACGCCTTCTTTCATCACATCATAATAGTGTGTACCCACATCCCACGTGAAATGCAATTCATGTATAAATGTCGAATTGCAGATGACTAGAGGCACGAAACGGATTCTTTCCTAGAGCCTGCAGTGAGAGCATGACCTCGTTTATGCTACCAATGAAAGTGAAGGGGCCTAGAAAATGATGGTTCTTAATTCCTTGCTCTTCTACCAGACTTAATTCAGTATATAGAATCATGAAGGGCCTGAAGATGCCACCTACATCTTTCAGTCATACTTTTCTGTGTCATATGGAGAAATATATTGCTCAGGTTTGGAGTTTTGTGATATAAAAACCAAGTATGCAATTCCAAGTAACTCAGTTCAGTGGCAAAAGGAAGCCGACCTGCATTTAGATGTCCCAGGAAGGCTGTTCAGTCTTCAGTGTGAATGGAATCCAGCTTGGAGTGACCGAGTTAATTCTGCTTAATGATTGATGATGCTTCGAAGCTCCTATCCCACTCCATCTCAGAAGTCAGTCAATAAAAATAAAAATGCCATAAATGAGAAGAGCCTGGGGAGCACAGTTGGCTGGAGGCTATAAGAGGCTCCTGAGATTCATCACCAGGTTGTCCTGCTGCTGGCAGTTTGGTTCTGACTGTGGCCCCTTGTCATGGGCTGAATCATATCCCCTTAAATGCATATATGATGAAGTCTTAACCCCCGGCACCTCAAAATGTGACTATATTTGGAGATAGGGTCTTTATAGAGGTAATTAAGTTAAGAGTGAGCACACTAGGGTGGAATCTAATCCAATGTGACTGCTGTCTTTATAAGAAGAGGAAATTAGGACACAGACACACACGAAGGGAAAACCATGTGAAGACATGGAAAGAAGATGTTCATCTATAAGTCATGGAGAAAAACCTAAGGAGAAACCAATCCTACTAACACCTTGACCTTGGACTTTCAGCCACCAGACTGAGAGATACATTTCTGTTTTTTAAGGTGCCCAGTCTATGGTACTTTGTTATGGCAGCGCTAAAACCAATACAGCCTGAGTTCTGAAAATGGACTTCTCTGCCTCAATCTCTTCCTCTAGGACCTCGCCCACCTCCCATCTTGACACACACAGTCTGATCTTTTCAATTTCCTTCCCAGGGGCCGGTGTCTGAACTCCATCTGTAATTATGCTTGGTTCTCTGTACATACTTTTCTGAAGCCAGTTCTCAAGATTTATGAATATCATAGTCTTGGATTCCTTGCTGAGATGCTGGTGCGGATTTTGCCTCCCATCATTCTTCTTTTAGGAAAACTTCCTTCTTCCATTTCTTGTGTTTCTTATAGAATTGTCAGTCATAGCATTTTACTTCCCTCCACTGAACCATGCACCTGGCTTTCTACACAAAACATTATTCTTGACCAAGAAACATTTTAGAGGGAAAATCTAATGGTTCCGGTGGCCAGCTGAATATGGGAAAAGGGGAGATGACACTGGTATTGATACCAGGAGATGGCTCTGGCTTGGGCATTCATGTAGATGGTTGTGAGATTGGAGGGACATGGAAAGAAGAGCAAATTTGGGAGAAAATGTTGAGCTTTGGCTTTCAGTAGCTGAGAAATGAGCTGATAAAAGTGATGTTTTATTTTGGCAAGGCTGGTTTAGGATTGAAGGGGAGAGTTTGAACATCAGGAGACCATAGAAGAGCTAATAATTGATTTCAGTGTGTGTGTTTGTGAGAGAAATGATGTTTTTACCAGCCACTTCTGCATTTTAAGGATTATGCCAATTCCAGGTTCAGCTGAGCATGATTTTCGAAGGTGGGCTCTGAGCTGTGTAGGGGAGTGGAAACTTGGTAGAGTTCATTATTATGTAAGACAGAGGAAAGAAATGTGAAAGAAATGAGAGAGAAAGATGAGAAGAGGAATGTGGAAGGAGGAAAGAAGGGACATAGATCTATCTCAACCCTGGGGTGGGGCGGTCCACATGCAGTAAAGTGACAAGGGAAGCATTCCTGTGGATGCAAGGACAAAAGGATCTTAAGAACAAGATAGCAAGTGTTTAATTTTAAGTTCTTTGCTTTGCTCCACCCCACCTAAACTTTCAGTTGTGTCTCCTAAGCACAGAAACTTCTTAGCATAGTTTGCTTTTGTTTTCAAAAGGAAGTCAAGGATGGGTCCAAGTGTGGACATTTTCTGCAAATCAAGAGCATCCAGGATGTGATGTGAAGCATACACTAAGGGGGCCTCAGTGGACAGATGGGTTTCATTCCTACTGTTCATTAAATGCTTTAAGTCTGTACTCACCAAATGGTGCTCATCAACATTTGTTGATTGACTCAGAAAGTTTCTCCCCTCAAGATGTCCCTGAACGACCCACCTTTTGATTCTGTCCACTGGCCTGGCCTGGAGAATGCTGCTCCAAATATAGTGCTGAGATTGGTCATTACCACTCTGAGGTCACAGTCAAGGAACTGGCTGCACTTAAAGAGGCAAAGTTCACTCAGCAACTTCAAAAAAATACTTTTTCCGCCAAGTTTCTGTTCTACTAGCAGTTCTTGCTTGTGACCTAGAAGTGGCCAATGCCCTAGGGAATGATGCTGTCTAAACTTCCTCCCATTTACTGGCCTCCCCTCCCCCTCCCATCATCACTGGACATTTCTGCTTCCCAGCAGCCTTTTCAAGCCAGCCTTTCCTGCACCCCTCCTCCAGCCACAACCCTGCTTGGGACCCTCATCCTATCAGATGCAAGCCTGCAGCTGGATGGCAGCCAATCGCAGCCATGAATGTTGGCACCAGGCTTAAATCCACACTGGCCTCCCTCCTGCCTGCAGTGGGTTCAGTTCAGTCTTCCCATTCTAACTTCTCTCTGCTCTGGCCAAGGCACGTGCACAGAGTTTCTGTGTCCAAATCACACATAAACAGCTGGGGTTTGTGTTACTACATGCATTCTGAGCTTTGTGGATATATACTCTGGAAATGTCTGTAAATTAATTTTTCTTTTGCACATTGGTTTATTTGATCCATTAACGTATGCATGCTCCCCTCATTTGAGGATATTCTGGAGTCCTCTTTTCCTTGTCTTTGAACGGAAGTGACTACTTGTCTGGTTGCCCAGATCAGGCTGGGAGCAAGGCCAAGAATCCCCTCTTAGACACACTGCTTAGTGCCCACACCCATTGAAAATCCTCTCAAAAATAAACTGACTCTTTATCACTGTCATTTATTCATTTACAAGAATATTTAAACCTACTATGTGCCATGGACTGTGCTGGGTGTTAAGAGCACAGTGCCGAAGAAAACAATGGCTCCATCATCCTAGAGCTTGGGGTCTAGTATGGGATATAAATAAATAAACAATTTAATTAACTGATGTAATAGGAAAAGGTGGAAACACCTAATCCAGCCTTGGAAATTCAGAGAAAGTTTCAGGAAGAAATGCCATATGCATGGGGCTTACAAAATGTTGACATTAGGCAGGGAGGACTGGTTGATGTTGGCATTAACCTTGGCCGTAAGCCACGTTGTGCATCTATCACACAGGCAAATACTGTAATAGCACCAGACGTAAGGATACAGGGAAAGACATTGACTCTGTGGTTTTTCCATTTCTTGTTTCAAAGTATGTTCATTGGCAACCTCTAAAACTGAAACTGTAGTGAATTGCTTTTCACTTTTTTTACTTGTAGAGTGTCCTTTGTAGAGTTGAGTCTTGTTCAGTGTCCTTATCACCCTATGGTAAACCTCCATTTTGGAACCTCCCAAGGTCAGCCTCACCCCAAACCTTTCTGGACACTGACTATAAACTTGCCATTGGATGAGCACCTTAAAGTATGTGCTGACGGTGGTCAGACAGGGAAAAAAGCATCTATTATTTTACAAATATGAAACCAAATCAGCCAGTAACTTTGGAAAATTTAGTTAAATTTGGAGGTTTTTTTTCAAATAAATAATAGTAGATAACATTTACTGAGTGCTTACTACATGCCAAATGCTAAGTGCTTGATATATCTGACCTCATTTTGTCCTCATAACCTCCCTGGCAAGTAGGCACTCTGCGTTCTCCAGTGTAGAGATGAGGAGAATGAGGCACAGCCAGGTTGAGTAACTTCCCCAGGGTCTCATGGTCAATGGCCAGGCAAGGATGAGAACTCAGGGCACCTGACTTTGAAGCCTGGGCTCCTGACACATTGACTCTCAAAAGTATGGCTTTGGTTTTTCATACATAGGACTGAGCTCCCTTCAGGTTCGGAGGATGTTCGGGGACTTTGGGAATCTGAGCATTAGAAGAGAGCACGGAGAGAGAGAGAGTGCGTGTGAACTGGTAACTTCGCAGCTGCTTTGGCCCACAGGCAACTTCCCTTGTCAAGCCCAAAGGGGGTGCTCTTTTCCAATTCTACAAAGGTGCCATAAGGAAGAAATAGCGTGGGTGATGGATTGCCCATTTGAGGTCACTAATTGAAGCCTTAGGAGAAAGGGGCCTCACATCTCAGGCCAGATATAATCTCTACCCTCTTGGTGGATAGAGATAAGTTGGACTAATGGGATCGGCAGACATTTACAAATAGATACGGAGCATTAGGTTTTCAATTTCTCCCAAGTTACCTGTAAAAAATATTAAATGACAGATATGAAACCAACTAAATATATCCTTGGAATACCACTTTCTCTGTCTAGATAAGAAATAAGATGCCACTTATCTCTTTTAAAAAGATTCATATGTCCCCACAATATAAGGGATTCACGTCTGGGTTGGTGCCTATGTGTCTTTAGGTGTGCCTGCTTACAGGTGTCCATGCTGGCCATGTGACTGTGCATGTTTGCATATGTGCATGCACATGGGGCTCTCTGCCTGTAGTATTACTAAAGCACGAGGTCGCTGTTGCTTTGGAAACAGCATTCTTGCCCTGGCACAGCTGGGGACAAGGGGACGTGGCAGGCTGTGACATGATTCTGTGTGGCTTGTGATTCTCTCAGGGATGTGAAAGCTCTCAGGACGTGGGTTTCTTTCCTTTAGTCCGTGAGTACATATGGGCCATGTGGGCTAACAGGTGCAGGCAAGTCTCTTTCAAGGACGTTATGAAACTCTCATTTGGAGGCAAGTCTGGAAAAGCAAGCCACCTGAGGTACAGATGTGCTCTGGGCCCCCTGCTTCCTACTCCCTGAGGAATGGCACCAATTCCTCCCGTCAGTGAGGTCTCTTCCAGCGGGTACTGGGCGTGGTGGTCCCTCTTTGCGGCCACAGGGGCACATGTTTTGGGGCATCCTAGGGAGCATCCTATGCTTGTTTTACATAATGGAATGTTAGCAGTCACATTGTATTTGGGGTACAGAGGATTTCTATGATTCCTGCTGGGCAAGTAACATGGATCAACATGGAAACACCTGGTTTGAGTGATGGCCTAGCAAGAAAGTTTGTTGTACAAATGTACACTTATACAGTGTGTGCTGGTGTACTTTTTAATAAGGTGCTTATTCTCATCCTTTAATTAATAATGACATTAGGTCATTTAAGAAATCTAAGAGCTAGACAGTGAAGATCCAGAGATGAAAGATCCAGTCCCTGTTCTGAAGGAATTCACAGACAGTAGAGAAAGGTTTTCATTCAGGGGATGATTGTGACAAAATGTGACCTGTGTGAAAAGGAGCAGTACCAGGGAGGGTGAACCCAGCAGCAGTGACAAGCTCTCCGTGCTGCTCCCCAAGTCCGTTCTTTATTTATACAGCCTAGAATTTGTGGCTTCAACCAATGAGTCAGTCGAGAGGAGAATGGTAATGAGTAAAGCAATGTCAATGTCAATGTTACTTGGGGGGAAAAAACCCTCACTCTAGCAGGCTCTGCTGGCTTGTAATCTGACAGATAAAAGCACTGACTGCAAATTGATACGGCTGTTAGTGAATATTTAAGTGACTTCGCAAGTGACCACTGAGCAGGAGTGAGAACATGGGTGCTAATGACCATGACAGGAACGGCTGTCGTTTATTTGGTCTGCAGGATGGCAGGCACTGTGTGAAGAACTGCTTTCCTCGTCTCATTTAGTCCCCACTCGTCCCAGTCCCCAGCACTTAGTTGAAAGAAATGTACCTCAATGAGGTTAATAGGTGGCGAAGTTTCAGGTCTTTGTCTCGAAGGCTCAAAGTGTTTCCACTGTCCCCCACACCCATGGCGGACAGACAGAGAGACAGTCTATGCACATCCAGTTGTAACGGGCCTCTTAGAATGTGATCAAAATCAATGTTATCTCATTTCCCTCTTCCCGTTCCTACCCATGTGATGGGACAAGTTCTCTCGCCCCTGGTAGAAGCTTAGATGGTCCTGTAGCTTTTCTAGCCATTCTCAGATAATACATAGTACCCTGTTTACTTTATGTTCCGAAGGGCCTCATTTCAGTAATCAGTGTGTGTCATCCATTGTAAGAGTTCTAAACTCCAGACCCCTGCAACAGTCAAACTTCTGCCCTGCCCTCCCCCAGCTGGAGAGGCTGAGTGGTCGGCTTCACCCTATTTCTCTCTCTATTGCCTCTCCCAGCTTTGTAAGCAGTTTCTGATCCCTGCGGGGTCCAAGTGGTAGAGGGAGAAGGGAGAAGGGGCTGCAAAGTGTTTTACTTGTCAGATCTTGTCTTGAATTTGCTGCCATATGATAAGGTTGCAAGAAGAGAATATCACTGTAGCTCAAAAAATGGCAGATTTATTAAGTTTGGAGGCAAGGGATCTCTGGGAAATTATAATGATGTTTAAAATGAACTGAGCCTCTTTTTCTGTTCTGTGCAAACACATACACAATTAGAGGTGGCTCGGATTACTTTTTTTAATTTTACTTTTGGGGAAACTGAAGCTCTGAGAGATGAGTAGTTCGTCAAGTTCAGATAATTTATTAAGTGGGAGACTGAATTTTAAGCCCAGAGAGTTTGACTTTAGAACCTAGTCTCTTAACCGCTCTGCTATCTAAAGTTGAATATCTATCAGGAGAGAAATTTATTATTTCTTACCAAATAGACAGTTTGCCTTCTTTCTTATTCTAGGCAATGTTGCCAGACCGGATAGTATTTCCTTTTAATAGCTGGTATTGAAGCAAACCTAATTAAAACGTGTAGTCCGGAAAAAAAGAGAAAACAAAGCACTTTCTGAAATTGGATGGCATATAAAGAATTAGGAAAACAAAACAAATCTCAAGGGAACTAATCTGTATAAATAGAAACTATTTCAAAAGAGTTATTTCTCACACTGTATTATACTTGGGAGCAAATTTTATACGGTCAAATTTGCACCTGGCAATAATTTGTTATAAGAAATAAGGCCCTCCCCCACAACTTGAGGCCTGTAGGTAGAGCAGAATATATCACTGATAATAGTTTTTGCATGTAAAGCTGTTATTTCAATTGTTGCAATTTGTCCCTTTCTTGATGCTTTAGTTGAGCCTGTATTCACAGAAGCATTGCAACACTTTTTACATATTATAATTCTCCAAAGCATTTTTAGTTCATGGTGGAAGTGGGCATTTTGGAGTGTGTGCCTTGCATATGCCAGTCATCACCCCTTTGTCCAAGCCATTCCCTCTTCAGAGTCTGTCCTCAGAGTCTCTACTTGTTGAACTCTTACTTATTATGCAAGGCCCACCCAGATTGTCACCTCTTCACAGAAGCCTTCCTAATTACCACAACCAAATGGGTTCTCTGCTTCCATTGGACCACACAGAGTTTTATAAGTTGCCTTTTCAACTTGTATAAACTTGCCTGTCTTTGTGTTATTGTCCTAATTGATTCCCAGTGAGTAACATTGTTCAGCTTTCTGGCCCACAGGCCAAATCCAGCCCACCGCCTGTTTCTGTACAATCTTTGGGATAAAAATGGTTTTCATATTTTTAAACCATTGAAAAAAGTAAAAAGAAGAATAATATTTAATGACAAGTGAAAATAATATAAAATTCAGATTTCATTGTCTATAATTAAAGTTTTATTGTAACACAGCCATGCTCATTTGTTTACATATTGGCTGTGGGTTTTTTTTGCGCTAACACAGCAGAGATGTGACACAGACCTTCTGGCCATTAAAGCCTAAAATATTTTCTATCTGGCTCTTTACAGAAAATGTTTGTTGACTTCTGCTCTGGAGCAGGTGTTCTCAAATTTTAGTCTGTCAGAATAACCTGGAGGGCTTGTTAAAACACAGACTGTTGGGCCCCACCCCTATAGATCCTAGTTCAGAAGGGCTAAGGTGAGTCCTGAGAATCTGCATTTCTAATAAGTTCCCAGGGGCTGCTGTAGGCTGGGACCCATGCTTAAGAGACTGCTGGTCTAGAGGTAAATGATGGTCTTTGAAATCACAGATACATCTTTAACCAACTGTTTATTTATTGAGCAGTTGACCTCTATGAATCTTAGTTTCTTCATCTGTACAATGGGGCTCATGACAACTTGGTCAGTTTGATTGAAGATCAAGGAGGAGTAGTCTATGAAAGTTCCTGGAACACACAGTAGGGATTCCATACATGGCTATTTCTTTCTCTCTCTCCTTACCTCCTTCCTTCTATTATCTCTCCCCACCTATCTCCTCTGAGAAGGAAATATAAATACTTATTTTCTCATTGATTCTGAATTGTCTTTCTTCATGAGGCTGCTTGGGAATTTTATAGCAGTGAACAACTCAAGATGCATCTCTCCCCAGTATGGTGCTTGTCATGTAACCCAAGCAAGGCAGGCTGGGAAAACCATTCTTACCTAATTTACTTGAGCACATACTGTGTACAAGTTTATGTACAGAGCAAGAAAATTAATATCAAGGACTAAAAAAGAGATTGTCTACCTCTCAGAAGATTTCATAATAAAGGCAGAGGCCAGGGTTTAAAAAAATTAATGGTTGGCTTTTAGTTAATTGTAATCATGTGGTTTTGTCTTTTTTCTGAGAGAGGATGATAAAAGGTGAGTGCTTTAGAAACAAAACCATGCTGAAATCTTTAAGGAACCAGATATACGTGCACTCAAAAAAAAAAATGTGGATGATTTGAAAGCATTTTTCTTGAGCCTGGTTTTAAAACCATGGTTAAATTAAGCACACAAAAATACCAAATTTTCCTTAGGATTTTTTTTTCCCCTTAAAAACTGAGCCATTCCAACTTCGTAAAATTATGAGACTAAAACAAGGTAATTAATATAATTATATTTGAAAATTATAAAGTACTGTTTAAATGCAAGGGAAATCAGGTTTACCACATTAAGTCACAATCTAATTAGAGGAGAAAGTACAATTTGTTGGATGAAGAGCAGAGGGTGCAGAGAATTAGGTAGATGTTGGAGGACCCCACTTCTTTCCTTCTCAGCCTCTGGGAATCTAGGCATCTTAATTTACCTGTTAAGCTAATTATAGAGAAGGCCTTTTAAACCTTGCTCCCACATTTCTTTCTTTCTCTATGTGTGACAGAACCTGAAAGATGAAGCATTGACTTCATACACTTTCCCTCCACACAGGGCACAAAACCTTAGGTGTTTACTCCCCTTTGTCCTCGTTGAAAGAGGTGCCTTTTTATTTTTCCTTTACATTTTTGCTTTACTGCCTCCCCTCCCATTAGCATTTTGACTTCTTCAGCTGTGGTGACATTTGCAGATTTTGTTTTTGTTAGTAACCTCCTTCTACTGAGGAAAAAATATTTTTAGGTAGTGGTGTGCTGGTAAATGTTTAACAACAGCCTTTCTGGAAAAATGTATGTATATATTATGTATATAAGTTAATTGTCAATATTACTGATATGAAGGATATATAGCACACAATTTATGAATAAGAAAACATGCAATACTCTTTATGTAAACTCCATATAGCTATTTTTTCATGGGATGCCTTTGCCAATTTGTGTTGAATTCTTGTATCCATAGCCAACCTATGGTTGCAATTGACCAGCAAATGTAGTTTCAATATAAATGGGCGTTGATTTTTCCTTCATGTTGACTAGTAAGATGAAAGTGAAACAACCAAAGACATACGTAGGGATGTTTGTCTATAAAGTGAATGACTCCTTTGCTGAATTAGATAATAGCTTTTGAATACTGGAAGAATATTTCCTTAATTTTTTTTCTGTGATTATGACTATGGATACAGCACACATTTAATTTTAATCTGCATTATTAACATATTTTTCTATCACTTTCTTAAGCCTAGGTGACCAACAAAACAGTAACACAAGCCCCGATTTGTGGCATTTGCCAATTACTGTGTTGTAAAAACTGTTGCTGTGCACTTAGGCCACACCATTGACTTGGGACTTGGGCCATTGTCCTTCAGTATGGGCCTTCAGGTGAGGTGTTCTCTGGTTCTCCCTGGATTGCCCTCACTTCCAAGCTTAGCCCTCCACTCTGGGAATATCAGTTATATTTCAATGTTTGCTATATATTCTTTGTTAATTTTACTTTGTTTTGCTTATTTCTTTCAACTTTAGGGTTGGGAGTTTTGAATATTTGCCTCACAGTTATTATTCTTAGGGGTTTCTCATGTTTCATAGAGAATTTTGAACATTGTATAGAGGAAGACAATGAAAAGCATTCATAATCCAACTTCTCAAGATTTTGTAGTTCTATTGGTTGCTTTTCTTGATGCACTCTCATATACAACTCACACTTCCTTTCTTCAACCAAATTAAAACCATAGTATACATTTATTTTTGAAGTATTCTTATCAAAAGTATGACATATATGCTGAAAAGTGCACAAACCAATGAAATATCATTAAGTTAAAATGACCATATAACCAGCTCAAGTACTGAAATTTTACTAGCCCCTCTGAAGCCTCTTCCTCCTGCCTCCTACAACTCGTACCTTCTCCCTTTTCTCCGAAGTTAAAGGCTAGCCTATTATCTATTTTAAATTAATTTTGCCTATTCTTAGGCTTCTATTTATAATTAAAAACATATAGAATACACTTTTGCGTCTAGTTGCTCTTTCTTAGCATTGTTTGTGAGAATCATCCCTGTTGTGTGTAGAAGTAAGTTATTTATGCATGTGTACTGAGGATTTTTTTCTCTGTTCTATGACTCTACCATAATTTATTTATCCACTCTACTTTTGATGGATGTTTGGATTGTTTCCAGTTTGGGCCTATTTCAAATAATGCTGTTGTGAACATATTTTTAATGTATCTTTTGGTGCACATGTACCCTCATTTCCATTGGATAATTACTAGGAGTGAAGTTTCTCTTCAACTTTTGGAGAAGATGCTGACTATATACAATCTCATCGGTGGTGTAGGACACTTCCTGTTATCTCGTATTCTCACCAACACTTGGGCATTGTACTTTTGTTTTTAAACTTTTTAAAAAACATCACATTGTGAAAATTTCCATGTTTTATTAATTTTATTTGTTTTATTATTTTTAATAGCCATACACAGTTTATTGTATAGAGCAGGGGACAGCAAACTTTTCTGTAAAGGATCAGAGAGTAAATATCTTTACTTTGCAGGCCACGCAGTCTCTGTTGAGTAGTTACTCAGCTCTGGCATTGCAGCACAAAGGCAGCCACAGACACCATGTACATGAATGAGTGTGGGTGGCTGTGTCTCAATAAAACTTTTTGTATAAAAACAAGTGGTAGGCCAGGTTTGGCCTACGAGCCAGAATTTGCCAACCCTTGGTATTTATTCAATTGCCTAATTATAATACTACTTTTCAAACTTGTTTTTATTTAGAAAAAAGATACTTAAATCCATGACAAACATCATCTGTTTGTGGAATACCTACTATGAGCCAAGCACTGTGCTTTGTTTTGGGAATCTGGTTGCACATCACTCACAGACAAATTCCTCATGGATCTTACATTCTAACTGGGGAAGGTAGACTGACAATTACCTCCTGCCCCTCACCCCCAAATGAATCTTAATGGATATTTGATATATAAATTGATAAAAGCAGAACTGTCTGACAGACATATAAAACTAAGATCACAGCTTGAAAACCATGACTTAACATTGGTTGTAGGGTGTCGATAGTTCCTTGACATGCCACTGCTTTGAATTTTCTTGTACATAAATCTTTGATTATATTATTTTCTATAGTAGATTTCTAGCAGAGAATTGATGAGGTCAAAGGGTGTGACTATTTTTGAGAATCTTGTCCTATTTTGCCAAAACATTTTTAAGTTTGTGCTATTATAAGCACTATTAAGTGTTGTATCTCACCTTTGCCAACATCGGTATTGCCATTTAAAAAGCATTTGCAAATTTGATAGGTGGAAAATATTACCTTGTTGTTTTAATTTGAATTTCTTTGATTAGATGAGTGCTGACCACTTTTTCATCTTTATTAGTTTATTGCATTTTTCCTTCTGAATTGATGAGACTAGGACATTTTGAGCATAATTTAAATAGAGTTTTAAAGAGATCAACAAATCAGTTTTCCCTCCAGATACCAGACTTTGAATTGGAATGAGATGATGGTTAAGAAAAGCAGATTTCTGTAGAACTCTCCTGAGTAGCCAAGCCTATATTTTATTCTGGACACATTACTTACTATTCTTAATTTGAGAAAATAATATTATTTTTTTTCAAGTTTTTAAAAACACCATTTGAAATTTAACAAGTAAAGATTTAAGTGTGAGGGAGAAACAGCGTGGTATCAGCAGAAGGGAAAAAAAATGAAACTAGGCATAAGGAAAGTAACTAGGTGTGTGCTGTGGGCTGAATGTTTGTGTTCCCCCAAATTCATATGTTGAAGCCTAAATCCCCAGTGTGATGGTATTTAGAGGTGAGGCATTTGGAAGGTAATTATGCAAGGAAGAGGATGAATGCCCTTTTAAGAAGAGGTAGGAGAGAGATGATCTTTCTCTGCTCTCAGCCATGTGAAGATTCAAGGTGAAGATGGCTGTCTGCAATGAAGGAAGAATGCCTTCACCAGACAATGGATCTGCCTGCGCCTTGATCTTGGGCTTCCTGGCTGCCAGAATTTTGTGAAACGAATTTCTGTTGTTTAAGCCATCAGTTTACGGTACTCTACTATAGCAGCTTGAACTAAAATAGAAATCTGAATTAGGGTTCTCTTGAGAAATGGAACCTATCTATATCTATATATCTATGTCTATCTATATCTATATCTATATCTATATCTATATCTATATCTATATCTATATCTATATCTATATCTATATCTATCTATATCATCTATATCTATATCTATATCTAGATCTATATCATCTATATAGATATCTATATATATCTCCTATAAAATCTCTCCATATACATCTTTATATGTGTGTGTGTGTGTGTGTGTGTGTGTGTGTGTGTATGAGAGAGAGAGAGAGAGAGAGAGAGAGAGAGAGATCTGTTATAAGGTATCAGCTTACAATAAAAAAGCTAAGAAAGAGATTTATTATAAGGTATTAGCTCACATGAGTATGGAACATTTTCCAACTGCAAGATGGAAACCCAGGAAAGCAGTGGCCTCCTTCTAAGGCCCGAGAGCCAGAGAGGTGATAGTGTAGATTCTGGTCAGGATCTGAAGGCCTTAAAACCAGGAGCACTATGGGCAAGAGAAAAATCAGTGTTTCATTAGGCGCAGCATACAGGTAGAGAGCAAATTCAACCGTCCTTCACCTTTTTGTTCTATTTGGGCCCTTAATGGATTGGATGATGTCCGTCCACACTGGGGAGGCTCATCTACTTTCCTACAGTCCCTGCACATCCCCACCCTCCACCTGAGTCACTCTGTTTAGTTCCTGCTCCCTTTCAGAGTTCTCAAGTGTCCTCAGGGAATACTCACCTGACTCCTGAGGTTAGGTCAGAGCCCTTGTTCTGTGAATCCCTTGACCCTGGACTTCTTTGGCATAATCACAAAAGTAATTAAATAACTGGTTGTGCAATTCAACCTTTGATGTCTGCCTTACGGTTGCCATGTCAATTAAGGTAGAAACGAATGGAAGGCAGAATCAGAGCAGTTTTATTGGCCACACTTCACACCTCACATTATACCTGCCAGATAACATCCCAGGCCAAGCACTGAGGGGGAGAGAGAGGAAGAAAGGGAGAGAGAGGGGGATGGGTGGAAGGGGGGGAAGGAGGAGGGAGACAGGGAGACAGGAAGAAAGAGAAAGAGAGAGAGAGAGAGAGAGAGAGAGAGAGAGAGAGAGAGAGAGAGAGAGAGAGAGAGACACTATGAGAGAGAGACACTATGAGAGAGAGACACTATGAGAGAGAGAGACACTATGAGAGAGAATGATTTATGTATATATTTATTTTTAAGCTGAATCTCCTTTCATTAATTCTGACCCTGATGTAGAAAATGTTATCAAAGGTAGCAGGATAAATGATCATGTTATTGCTCCATTTGCCCTTTGTTCTTGGAGATCCCCTTTACCTTTCTGTGAGCTGGCTGTCTGTCTTCCATCCTGAAATGTGAAAGAAGCTGAGTTTTAAACCTCCTAGTGCTTGATTAGCTCCCCACCAACTATTTCCAAAAGGTAAGCAGGAAAACACCTAAAGTTTATCATCACCAACTGAAAGGTAAAAAGCCAAAGGATTATCACCTGGTGGCTCTGTCACCAGATTAAAGAAAATGCAAATGGAAAGAGAAGCATTACCTAATCCTGGAGTTGCTATGACTGTACCTCTGGCACCTAACTATGGAATATTTTTCCATTTCCACTGAGGTTATTAGCACATACCATTAGACCACAGCAAGGCTGTAACTTCTGTGAGTGTGGCAGTCTCTGGGAGTCTTGTTTACTGCTCTTTCCTTGCCACCTCATGGTAGTCTAGCTCGTAAATTTGTGCTTGGTAAACATTTGTTAAAAGTATGGAAGAAGTAAACTTTTTAATCCATTTAGAATCCATTTTAGTGTATTTTCCCCACAAACAATCAGTCTGTAACTTCAGTGGCTAATGTTGAATAATTTATCCTTTTCCTATTGATGGAAAACAGTGTACTTAGTATGTATTAAAATCATACATATGCTTGGTGCTCATTTCTATTCTGTTTATTAATTGGTTGTTGGTCTATTCCATTCCATCAACCTTTTAAAAATTGTTCTTGATTTAGGTTTTCTCAATGGCCAATAGAAAATTTACTTATTTTCATAGAATGATCTTACTTTCATAGATCATATAAGAAGTTAACACTTAAATATATTTAAAGCCCAGAGCCAAAATCATAGAATATGAAAATATTGTATTCTGTTAACACATTTTGATTAATTTATCTAGCAGAGCTAGTCATTTTTTTGAATTGTGGTATTCTCTTTTAAAAATAAAAATATAGAATATATTAACAGTACCTTCTACTGAAGGTGCCTGTTTACTAGGTTAAAGCAACTTTTAGCAGTTTGCAGCAGTGTTATTTTCTCTCTGTCTAACCGAGTGAGCTGGAAGAAGCTGCATTTCTGGAAGTAAAAGAAATTGTTAAAAATAAAAGAAATTGTAGAATATATTATTTATTTTTGTAATGGCTCCTCCTTCCTCATTACTAATTTTCAAAATCTTCTTGGCTAGTCTCACTCATTTATTATTTCAGATAAACCTTACAATTACTGTGTCAAATTCTGAAAGGGAAATCCTGCTGATATTTTGACTAGAATTGAATTACATTTAAAGCTTAATTTGGGGAATTTTTATGTCTTTGCAATATTGAATATTTTCACCAAGGAGCATGATATGCTTTTCAAATTGTTACTCAGTTGTCTTTAATGTCCCTTAACACAGTGGTCCCCAAACTTTTTGGCACCAGGGATCACTCCTCCTATGAGAATCTAATGCCTGATGATCTGAGGTGGAGCTGAGGCAATGGTGCTAGCACTGGGGAGCAGCTGCAAATACAGATGGAGCTTTGCTTGCTCCCCACTATTTGATATTATTATTCTTTACTAAATTATACAAGTATAAACTATTTTATTGGGGATTTTTTTTTTTAATAATCAGGGGTGGATGCTTTATTTTATAAAATACTTGTATACTTTTGTTGAAATGGACAAAATTATTTAGTACTATTGATATGGGACCATCTTGCATTCTGAAACTACATTTTGTTGTGGCTATTGATTTTTTTTATGTGCTTCTTTGTTAGGCTTGTTTAAATGTTATTTAAGTTTTTATGGCTATACTTAGAAATATACTTGGTGATATTTCTGAAAGAGAAATTTTAGTTTTTATTCTTAAAGTTTTCTATTTGTATTTTCTCTCTCTTATTTCTTATTTTCTTCTAAACTTGCTAAATTTTATCCAGTGCTTACTTGGCCATTTCAAAGAAATAGTTCTCAGATATTGCAGTTCTACTATATTTTCTAGTGTAAAAATTCTTTCTTTATTGTGATTAGTTACTTCCTTTCTTATAGGTTTATAGCTTCCTATAAGCTATAAATGTTTTTTTTTAGTATTTCCTACTTAATAATAAAAGCATTCAAGACTATGAATATTCCTCTTGATATAGCTTTGACTGCATTTTGTGAAATGTGCCATTTGTTGTTATTGAAGCAATTTTCTAAATTGTCTCAATACATAGATTTTATTTCCAATGTGATCGAAGAGCTACTTTACAAAGAATTTAAAATTTTTCTGGTGATAATGTGATGAGAGCACATGACCTATACAAATTTTATTTTTGAAAAAAATTTGAGATTTTCTTTGTAGACAGATAAATAATAGGTATACATTGGTATTTTATACTTAAAAAAATCAAGTGTTTGAGTCTATATTTTTGCCAGTTTTTCCTAGTATATAAAGGGTCTTGATTGTTGTGTATTTATTGGTTTTGCCTTTACCAGGCAGTTGCCTTTACCAGGCAGTTGCCTTTACTTCATATAAGGGAAGTTTTATGAAAAAGTTTGCAAATCCAAGACTGATTTTTCCATTGGAATGAATATAAAGTGTATGTGAGAGGGTAGTCTTGGTATACATATACCTTCAGCTACTACACTGTATTTTTGGTTTAATGATTCTTTATACTTCAGCATTCTTCTGATATTTTTTCAAAGAGCATAGTGTATCACTTTTTTACTCTTCTTATAATGTTGATTATACATGACTTCTATTTTAAACCTTGATTTGGGGTTACCATTTCAGGAATTGCACTTGGAATTACTTAACCAACATTCTTATAAATATATAAATAGCTTAAATTTTAAAAATTAAATTATATTATACTATAAACTATTATTTTTACTGTATACTAGGGTAAAATAATAAACACCCCCAAAAATTATCTGCATAAGTTCTAGCATTTAACAACAATATGTGTGCCAGAATAATGACAAAAGATAGTGGTATATTTGTTTTGGTATATTTGTTTTCTGCTAATGTGGTGCCCTCATGTGGCAATATCAGTCATTATCATTATCATCACCACCATCGACATTGTCATAACAAACACTTTATAATACTTAACATATGCCAGGTTGTATTCTAAGTGCTTTAAATATATTAACCGATTTAATACTTGTAACATTATATAAGGTCATTGTTAGTATTTCCATTCATAGATGAAGAAACCAAGGCACAGAGAGGTAAAGCTACTGGTCAAAAATTACACAGCTTGTAAATGGCAGAATTTAAATGCAGGTGGCCTGATTCTGGAGTTTAAGCTTCTAACTTCCATGCCATGTTGTCCCTCCATGGTTTATACTTTATTTGTTTGGAAAGCTCTGTAATTTTGCTTTGTTTTTTAAGTTTTAAAAATGCCAGGTTTACATTATTTCAAATTTTGCACATAAAGTACTATCTTCTTAAGATGTTTAGATTCCATTATTTAATTTACTTAATTCAAAATCACACAAAATGTTACTATACCATTTTCCTAAATGACATTAAAGAAAGTTTGCATTCTATATTACATTCTTACTGCCATTATTTAAAAGAAATCTTTGTCAACAAAGAGAAATATAAAATGACCTATTGTTTTAATTTGCATCTTTTTTTGAATTAAAAATGAATTTATTGACCTTTAGTATCTCTTCAGTAGATTTTCTTTGTATATTAATTTTTCTTCTGAGGATTTAGTAGTTTGTTCTTTGATTTATGAAAATTCTTTCTTTTAAAAGATATCAAGTAATCCTTCTACTTTTAAGCACTTTGACAAAATAATACAGTTGTATTTTGCATGATTTTGAATTACATTTGTTATTTTTTTGTTTGCTTTTGCCTTTAAATTTTCTTTCTGAGTTTTTGTTTGGTTATTAGAAAATTTACATTTTTATATTATCAAGTCAATTGCTATTTCCCTTTGTAATTTATTACATAGGCATTACTCCTCCCTCAAGAGGTTGATAAATATTTAATAATATTGGTTCCATTTTATTTTATTTAACTCTGTTCCAGCTGGGATTTCTGTTTGTGCATGGTGAAAGGAAAAATACTTAATTGAAAGTGAAAATTTACACTCCCCTTGCAGTTGTTAGCCTGTTGTGCTAATGCAATTGACTAAAATCTCTGTCTTTGATTTTGGATATACCTTTAATTAAATTAATGTATGCAATAGATTCTATTTCTCAATGATTGGTTTTTGTTTCACCAATTTTTTTTACCTGTTCTTGTGTGGTGTCACACTGTTTATTGCACCTTGAGATAGCTGTTAGGGATAGTCTGCCTCTGTTGGTGTTATTATTTGACAGTCTTATCTATTTAGTCTTCTTGTTTCATTTTAAAGATAAATTACAGAGGCATTAGAGGATGGGCTCTGGTCCTCTCAAGTTCACATTCTGCCTAAAATCTTGGGCAGGTTGCTTTGGCTTCCTCATTTGACAATAATAGTAGTTATCTTCTATGAGAATAACAGTAGTATCTCCTATGGCAATAATAGTAGCATGTTCTTCATCTCACTATAGCACTGAGATGGGAATTAACAGAGTCAAAACACAAGCAGCACATGGATTAATATCTGACAATAAATTCTAAATAATAATAGCTATTATCACACTTTTGTCAAGTTCAAAACTCATCCCATTGGGACATTGATTAGAATCATATTAAACCAAACCTATGTATTTATTTGGAAGGATTGATAACTCCCTCTTCAGGAACATAGTTTGCTTTATCCGAGTTGTATTATACATTTTATCAATGAACAACTGTAGTTTTTACCCACGTGTAGTGTTCCAGTTGGAGTTTTCATTAACTAGAGACTTTGAAATCCATTTTGGGGTGGGGTGGGGCGTGTGGTTCAGATAATTCCAAACCCACCACATGGAACCATTAAACTGACTACTCCTCACCAGTCTCTTGAAAGGATGAGACCCATTTATTGAATGTGGTGGATAAAGTAAATAGAAGTAACATCAGCCATTCCTCTCACTGAAAAGAGAGTCTTGACCCTAAGGCAAGACACTCTTTGATTAGGATGTTCTTTCTGGGGCAAGCTGTGGCTGGCAGCTTTGGTGAAGGGGACTAGGTTCTACCTCTGGGTACCACCAGCAGGCTTGTTGCTGAGAAAGTCAAGGGTGGAACACCTCTGCCTTTCTAGCTGGCTCAGGTCTCAGACCTTGTTACAGCTGTACCTCTGCTCCGGTGAGATGTAGGAGCCCTCGACTCTCCTGTCCCCCTCCAGCTAGTTATATCAGAAATGGGGTTTTACTTGTACAGACTGTTTACTGCTGGCATACACTTATTAGGAGCACATATTGACTCATATCCTGTATTTTACTCAGCTGGTCCAAGTTTGACACTCCAGCATTCTTACATTTAGGTCTCACAGTTTAGCACAATGTGGTTACTTTTGCTTTCTTATCCAACACATGCTGTTTATGAACAAATTCTGAACTTGCCCTCCTTTCCTTATCCCTCAAGGCTAGATAACTATAAACAGAATGAATTCAACAAATATTTGTTGTTTTCTCCATATTCCACCCATAGTTTTCATTTAGATGTTTTATAGATATTGTAATTCTTTAGTTATTGTTATCAATTGATCAATTGGGTTACTTTGTAAAATGATAGTTCATTATTACTAATGTTAAAGCAAAGTTATGATTTTTTAAATATATATTTTAAGAACCACTTTACTCTTTTTTTTCCCTTTTATAACTCCTATTGAATTAATCAAATTTTTCTTACTATCATTTCCTCCTCCCCTTCTCTGGTTTAGAAACTATACATTCTTTTTCTATTTCTTTTGTGTCTTTCTTAAATTTTTAATGATATTTTTGACTTAAGATCGGAGTTAATGAGTATCTCTGTCTTCTTTCCAAACATATGAAGACCTTAAAATGATTTAATTTAGATTTCCCCTGCTGTCTCCCACATTTTTATTACTTAGTGGTTCCATCTTTGTTTTGAAAAATATATTTTTTAAAAATTATTATAGATTCACAGGAAGTTGCAAAGATAACACAGAGAGGTCCTTGTGTCTTCCACTCAGTTCCCTATAAAAGTTATATATTATATAACTGTAGTGCAATAGTCAAGTCAGAATGTTGACATTGGCACAAAGTCTGTTTACAGTTCTGTGTCTTCTTATCACATGTGTAGATATGTGTGACCACCACTGATAATCAAGATACAAAGCTGATCCACCACCATGAAGGTCTCTCGTGATATTCCTTTGTAGTCTCACTCTCACCCACCGTCTCCAGCTCCTGGCAAGCACTAATCTGTTTTCCATCTCAATAACTGTACCATTTCAAGAATGTCATATAAATAGGATAATAGAGTATGTGACCTTTTGAGATTGGCTCTTTTCACAGAGCATGTTCTTGAGATCTATCCAAGTTGTTAAGTGTATCAATAGTTTGTTCCTTCTTATTGCTAAGTATTATACCATTATTTCGTTTTATTCTCTTAATATTTATTATTATTATTACTCTTAGATTTATTGATATGTTTACCGGTTTCTCTTAGTATTATTTCTTGCATCACTCTACTTCCTTCTGAGTTCAATTTCTTCCTTTCTAAAAGTACTATACCCTTTAGTAATTCTTTCAGTGAGGATTTGTTAGTTCTAAATTTTTTTGTCTCTCTTTATTCAAATTTATCATTTTTTCCTTACTTTGAATGGTGGTTCAGGTGGATCAATATTTGTTCTTTCATAAAACTTTGAAGATGCCATATTTTTATCTTCTGACTTGTGTTGTTGAGAAGCCCCTGTCAATCTAATTATTATTCATTTACAGCTAATTTTGTTGACCCTTCTTTGATGAATATACATTCCCCTACTCCTTCCATAGCTTTAAGATTTTTCTTGTTGGCTTTTGACTTCACAGTTTGGCCACAATGTTTTTAATTGTGGATTTATTTATATTTATTCTATTCTCATCTCAGAACAAATTTCCAAAATAAAAATAAATGACTTTCTTTAAGGTATGGAAAATTCTTAGCCAATATATCTTCAGTATTTTTTTTCTTCCTTATATTCTTTTTCTAAACTCAGGATTATTGAAGAACAATTTACATACAGTAAAATTCATCTTATTTAGACATACTGTTTGGTGATTTTGACATACACAGTCATGTAACCACCAGTACAATCATAATGTAGAATACTTCTAACACTCTTGAAAGCTTCTTCATCTCCCATTGATCCTGGATTTTCACCCAGCCCCTGACAACCATTCATTTGATTTATATCTATAGTTTTGCCTTTTCCAGATCATTATATGAGTGGAATCACACAGTATATAACTTCTGTTTCTGGCTTTTTTCACTCTGCATAATGCTCTTGAGGTTTGTTGGTACTGTTGCAGGTATGCTGAGTTTCCTTCCTTCTTATTCCTATGTAGTATTTCATCATAAGGCTGTATACAATTTATGTTTTCACCATTAATGGACATTTGGGTTGCTTCCTAGGTTGGGAGATTATCCATAAGACTGCTTGATATAATCATGTACGGGTTTTTAAGAGACATATGTTTCTTTTTTTTGTGGGTAAATATCTAGAATTGACATTGTTGGGTCATATGGTAATTGTATGTGTAATCTAATAATAAACTGTCAAACTGTTTTCCAAAGTGGATAAATAGCATTTTGCATTCCCACCACCTATGTATAGAGATCTATTTGCTCCATATCCCCACCAGCACTTAGTATTGACAGTTTTTCAAAAAATGTTTGCCATTCTAATAGGAGAATATCATTGTGGTTTTAATCTTCATTTCTCTAATGACCAATTATACTGTGCATCTTTTCATGTGCCTATTTTGCCATCTGTATATCTTCTTTGGTGAAGTGTTTAAATATTTCACTCAATTTTTAAATTAGGCTTTTAAAAATTATTGTATTATGAATGTTCTTTAAATGCTCTTAATATAGTAAGTTCTTTGTATGATATGTGTTTTGCAAATATTTTCTTCCACTTTGTGGCTCATCCTTTTTTTTTTAAGCAGTGTCTGTTGAAAAGCAGATGTTTTTAATTTTGATGAAGTCTATCTTTTTTTTTTTTCTTTCATGGTCTGTATTTTTTGTGTTCTGTGTAAGAAATCTAGTTCTTCCCATGATTTCAAAGGTTTTCTCCAATGATTTCTTCTAGAAGTTTTACAGTTTAGATTTTACATTTAGGTAATGATATAATTATTGCATATATTGTGAGGTAAGTTTTGAAGTTTCTTTTCCTGCTTCCCATAAATTCTGATATGTTGTTCACAGCACTTTATAATTTCCCTAATTATTTTTGAAGTGTCCTATTTAGTTTTCACATATTGAGGGATTTCCTAGAGATCTTTCTGTTATGGATTTCCAATATAATTTCTTTGTGGTAAGAGAGCATATATTTTATGACATGAATATTTTAAATTACTTGAGTCTTATTTCACAATATTACCTATTTTGGTAAATGTTCCATGTACATTTAAAAAGGATGTGTAATCTTGATGTTTTTTCCCAGAGTGCTCTATAAATTTCAATTACAACAAGTTGATTTACATTGTTGTTCAAATTTTCTGTGGATTTACTTATTTGCTCTTTGTTCTATAAATTATTAAAATGGATTTTGAAATAAATTCTAATATGGATTTGTCTATTTCTCTTTATAGTTCATTCAATCACTTTTTGCTTCATAAATTTTAAAGATGAATTATTAGGTACATAATATTTAGGATTGTCATGTACTCTTCATGAATTGACCCCTTTATCATTATGAAATTATTTAATTTATCCTTGGTAATATTCTTTGTTCTGAAATTTACTTTTTCTAATTTTAATATATTTACCCTGATTTATTTTGGTTAGTGTTAGTATCCTTTCACTTTTACTTTTTTGTATTTGTGTCTTTATATTTGAAGTGCTTTTCCTATAGACAGCAGTTGAGTGTTGATTTATTATTATTTTTAATCCAATCTGATAATCTGTACCTTCTGACTGTGGTATCTGGGCAATTTACATTAATGTGATTATTCATATGATTAAGTATAATCTTGCTATTTCTTTTCTCTTTGTCTCATCTATTTTTTGTTCCTTTTTTTCTTATGCTTTCTTTTAGGTTAATATAAAAAATTTTTTGTAATAATACTTTCTCTTCTTTATTGGCTTATCATGCACAAGTTTTTATTTTGTTATTTCAGTGGTTGCTTTAGAATTTATAGTAGCTATCTTTAACTTATCATAGTTTACTTTCAAGTAATATTTTACTTTACATATGAGAACTTTATAATAGTATACTTCCATTTCTTTCCTCTCAGTCTTCATTTTATGGTGTCATACAATTTATTTTTACATATGTTATAAACCCATTCTACATGGTCATATTTTATATACTCAATTATTCCCTTTTAAAAACAGCTGCATTTAGGTATAATTTACCCATTTTAAGCATACAATTTAATGAATCTTAGAAAGTTTATAGACATGTGCAATCATCACTAGAATCTATTTCTACCACCCCACAAAGCTCCCTCATGCCCATTTCCAACATCAACCCTAGGCAACAACTAATTTGCTTTCTGTCTCTATAAATTACATTTTCAGGAATTTTATAACATTTAGTCCTTTGTATCTAGCTTCTTTCAATTAACTTACTACTCTTGAGATCCATCCATGTTGTCACATGGATTATTAGATTGTTTATTTGTATTGCTGAGTAATATTCCTCCTTAGGGATGTATATAGTTTCTTTTTTTTGTTTGTTTAGTGAAGAATATTTAGTTGTTTCTATTTTAGGTTATTCCAAAAAAGTTTCTATGAAAATTTATGTCCAGATTTTGTGTGAACATAATTTTCATTTCTCTGGGATAAATACCCAGGAATGTAGTTGTTCAATTGTTTAATAATAAGAAACTATTATACTTTTTTCCAGAATGGCTCTCCTATTTTACATTCAAGCAATATATTAGAGGTTCAGTTGTTCCACATTCTTTCTAACACTTGGTATTGTCAGCATTAATTTTAGCCATTCTAATAGGTGTGCAATGGTTTCTTATTCTCACTTTAATTAGTATTTCCTTAATGGCTAGAGAAGTTGAACATCTTTTTACTTGCTATCTGTATATCCTTTTTTTATGAAGTTTACGTTAAAATCTTTGGCCATTTTCTAATTGGATTTGTTTTATTTTGTTTTCTTACTGTTGGGTTTAGAGTATTCTTTATATGTTCTAGATACATATACCTTCTAGTACATGTGATTTACAAATGTTTTCTTCCAGCTATAGCTTGTATTTATATTCTTTTCACAGGGTCTTGCATAAAACAAAGTTTTAAATTTTGATGATGTTCAACTAATTGAATTATTTTTAGTGAATCATTTTTTCGGTGCCATATCTAAGAACTCTTTGGATGACTCTGAGTCAAAATGATTTTATCTAATTTTTTTTGGTAAAATTTTTATAGTTTTATATTTGTTACATAAAATTACCCAAAGATGACTTTGGTGTATTGGCCCCTTGGTTGTTTATTTCTTCACTGCAGGCTGATAGTCATTAGCTCAAACACTCATTAGTGCCAAACTCAAAATTTTATATATCCGATTATTTAAAAAATAGCCTAAACAAGTGTATTTAGAGCTTGCCTGCTTTGAATACTCTGTAAAATCTCACCCAACATCTGCTGACCATTAGTAAGATGGAGCTTTGTAATTATAAGAATCCAAGAACTCTCCGACCAAGAAACTCCCTGCTGTGCAACTGCATGACAGCTGAGTAACCTGTAAACTTCTTCTCTGATCCTCCTCTTCCCCAGGAGTTCCCTTGCCCTCCTTCCATTCTAGGTGGTCAAATGGTGTCTGCAACCAACATGACTGTGACCAGGACTGTGGTGGATCTGTGTCACCAGGTCAGTGACAGCACATCTCTAGCTGGCTGGACACCTGGCTTTGTCCTGATCTCCTTTGGATGTTATGTCATTTTTCTCTTGCTACTTTCAAGATTTTCTCATTGTCTTTGGTTTTCTACCAGATGACTATGATGTTTCTAAGTGTTGATCTCTTCATTTTAAACATACTTCGAGTTTGTTCAGGATTCTTAGATGCATAGATTAGTGTTTTAATAAAATTTGAGAAGTGTTCAATTATTATTTTTTCAAAATATCTACTGCCTCTTTTTTGTTCCCATTACATATATGTTGGTATGCTTGATGTTTCCTATATATTTCTGAGTTCCATTTTTTTTTACTCTTTTGTTCTCTAGTTTTCAAATTGGATAATTTCTATTTATCTTTCTTCAAGTTCACTGAGTTGTTTTTTTCTTTTTTTGTACATTCTATGGGTTTGGACAAATATATAATGACATGTATTCATCATCATAGTATCACACAAAGTATTTTCTCTGTCCTAAAAATCCTCTGTGCTCTGCTATTTATCCCTCCCCCATCCCAACCCTAAGCAACCACTGATCTTTGTACTGTCTCTTTAGTTTTACCTTTTCCAGAGTGTCTTATAGTTGGAATCAGACAATATGTAGCCTTCTCAGTTTGGCTTCTTTCACTTAGGAATATATACTTAAGATTTCTCCATGTATTTTAATGGCTAGATAATTCATTTCTTTTTAGTTCTGAATAATATTCCATTGTCTGGATGCATTACATTTTATTTATCCATTTACCTACTGAAAGATATTTTGTTTGATTCCATCTGGCAATTGTAAGTAAAGCTGCTATAAAATCCATGTGCAGTGTTTTATAGGATGTGTTTTCAACTCCTGTGGGTAAATACCAAGGATTATGGTTGTGGAGTCATATGGTAAAAATATGTTTAGTTTTATAATTAGCTGTCAAAATGTCTTTCAATGTAGCTGTACCATTTTGCATTTCCACCAGCAACAAATGAGAGTTCTTCTTGTTCCACATTCTCACTGGCATTTGTTGTTTTTAGTGTCTCAGATTTTGGCCATTCTAATAGATATGTAGTGGTATCTTGTTTTAATTCACATTTTCCTGATGACATATGATGTGGAGCATCTTTTCATGTGCTTATTTGCCATTAGTATATCTTCTTTGGTGAGGTGTCTGTTAAGTTCTTTGGCTTATTTTTAAATTAGATTATCTGTGTTCTGGCTAGAAGAATTTAACCCAATTAAGGAGGAAAGAGAAGCTTCCCTGAGAAAGCACTAATTGGAAAGAAATCACATGAATGAGTCAGAATTGTATAGGTTGAAAGACAGGAGTGGGAGGAAAAGAAAAATGTACAGAAGGAAAATTATATGCTAGTGTAAGGGGTTAAGAAACAAATGTCACATTTAAGGAAGACTGGGGAATAATAAAGCAAAAAGGAGAATGATGCCTAAAGTATGCAGGAACAAAAGTTCTATAAGATTACTTGAGATTTAAGACATTTTTTCTAAAAGAAGAGCCCAAATGAAAAGTTTTATAGAGCTATAGGTGATGGATTTGGGTAGGTAACACAATAATTTTTCTATTTTAGAAAGGTCTCTCTAGTTGTAGAATGAATGGCCTTGGTGTGGGACACAATATTGGTTGCTAGGAAGCCAGCTACTATAATAACCTAGTTGAAAGATAATCGTAGCTTAGACTAGGGTGACCATAGTGGGGATGGAGAGAGATATACAGATGTGAAAGATGCTTATCATGTTAAATCAACAGGACTAGATTTTTGCATGTATGCAACAGAGGGAGAGAGAAAGAAAGAAGAGTCAAAAATAACTTTTGGATTTCTGGCCCAAACAACAGAATTGATGATGGTGCCATGTACTAAGAGAGGAAATGGTGGCATAGGAAGAAGTTTGAGAGAGGAAGGGAGAAAAATTATGAGGTATCACATCTAGCCATATCCAAGAAATAAAATATACGGACCTGGAGATAGTGGGAAAGGACTGAATTGGAGATATGGATTTGGCGGTTGTTGGCATATTGTGATAATGGAAGCTTGGGAAGAAGACAGGGTTGTATACAGAAGCTGTGAGGTTGGAGTCAAGAAGAAAGACAAAGCCTAGAAGACTAATGTTAAAGATGGATAAAGGGTAGATTCAGAAAAGGAGAATGAGTAAAAATACTTAGAATAGGTGAGAGGGAAACCAGGGAAGTTTGGCACCCATGAAACCAAGGAAAAGGACATTTCTCATAAAGAGTAGTCAGTTACAGGCAGGTCAGACACGACGAGGGTTAAAAAGTATCCTTTGGATTTAGTCACTAGAAGGCATTGCCTTTTTTTTGGTGATAGAAGTTTCAGTGGACAAGGTGGAAGTCATAATAAGTTGGATGAGGACTAAGCTGGTGGTAAAGAAATGAAGGTCGTGAGAGTAGACTGCTCTTTCAAGAAGTTTGACTCTTAACCTGACTTCTGGATTGCTTAATCTAAAGGCCACTTTTCAGTCCTATACAAAAGGTCCCTGACTTAAGATGGTTTGATTACGATTTTTTTGACTTTATGATAGTGCAAAAGCAATGTGCATTCAGTAGAAACTTTAAGTTTTGAATTTTGGCCTTTTTTTGGGCTCACCATATGCAGTACTACACTCCTTAATGATGCTGGGCAGTGGCAGAGAGCCATAGCAGTCAGTCAGCCTTGTGATTATAAGGGTAAACAACCTACACTCTACAGTGTATTCATGTGTTAGATGATTTTGCTCAGCTGTAGACTAATTTAAGTGTTCTGAGCACGTTTAGGGCAAGCTAGCCTGAGCTATGATGTTTGGTAGGTTAGGTGTATTAAATATGTTTCTGACTTACAATATTTTCAGTTTACAATGAATTTATCAGGAAGTAACCCATAGTAAGTCAAGGAGCATCTGTATTTTTCTTCAAAAATTTGACCATTATGTGTCTTGGTAAGGATGTTTATTTGTCAATTTTACCTGAAATATAGTTGGTTATTTAATTCTCAAAAGTTAAAAATGCTTAGTTTGTATAGATTTTCTCTTATTACACTTTTAATTCTTGCTTTGATCCATTTGTGCTGTCTTTTTCTGCCAAAACATTCAATAATTAGTTGAATCTTTGTTGTCTATATAGTTTATCTGCCAACTCCTCTAATTTTTCATTTTTATTCAATATTGCTTTAATAATTAATTTTTAAAATTCTGTTAGTATTTCTTAAATTTCTTCTCTTCATCATTTAATAAAAAAATTAAAATATTTTTTCTGACTTTATTTTATTTTTTAAATTAAATTTATTGAGGTGACATTGGTTAATATAATTATATAAGTTTTAAGTGTACAATTCAATTGTATGTCATATGTATGTTGCATTGTATGTTCACCACCCAAAGTCAAATTTTGGCAGCATTAAAACTACAATTTCCCATACAACAGCTTTTTAAATTAAAATGTTTTATATTGGTTGTTGGTTTATGTCAGATTGTTCTTCTGTCATAGAAAATATATTCCTTGTATTTTCTTGAGCATGAGGTGGATCTTTCATGAACTATTCCTTTATTTCATGAACTTTAGTAGAAGATAATTTATCCAGAAGTCTAAACATAAGAGTATATGATGGAATTATTATATACTTGCTTTTTAAAAGAAAAAAAAAACATTGCCTACTTAAAAAATCATTTATTATAGTAATTGAAGAATAATTTCCTGAAGTGACTGGTTCATGCCGCTGGTGGTAATCACCACTTAGTTGGATCTGTGATGGTGTGAGTTATAATTGATGGATGAAGAATACCTTTATCCAATGCTATTTTATACTGTGACAGTTCATAAATTTCATGGGACAAATGCCATATATTACTAAGCCAGATATGGCTCAGATGTAGAAACTGCAAGAAAAACCTGAACAAGAAAATTAGAAGGAAAGGCAGATGATGGATCTTTCTATCAACGCTGAGGCACTGTTCCATTCTTAGTTTCTGTGCTGCTGTTACATATAATCCTGTTGATAAGGGACCCTTGCCACATCCCTCTCTTCAGATCAACAAGAATTTCCTGAGAAATAAAAATTTCATTTAAAAAAGCAATTTATCATTTTTATGTCTGTCATTTTTAAAAGAAATGAGTACAAAGCTAATGCTATGTATAAGAATTGATAAGTAAAATATGTCTGCTGTGTTTCCATTATTAAATATTTAGATATGTTATTTTTTCCATTTTCATGTTAATTTATACATTTTTCATGGGTGCAAAACTATGACTTCTGTTTAACACATTCTTTAGTTCGTTTGCATGATACATTTATATTCGATGAAACTCATATTTTTTATATATCATATATTTATATATACCTTTAAAACTAGTTTATTTTTTCCTATGTCAAAGGTATCACATAGTATTTTTAAGTGCTTTAAAAAATTATTGTGCTTGTTCAAAGCTAGGATACCTAAATCCGAAAATACCACATTTTTCTGTAGGAGGTAAAATCATGGATCTTCTGGTTAAACTATATTTCAGGAAAATCTTCTTTGAAACTTAATTAGAATATTACTTCTTTCTTTTGAACTTCAGGACTCCTTTGACTTCTTATCATAACATCTCCAGGTAGACTCTGCCATTTTTGGTGGGATAAAGGACAGGAAGAGTGATTGATGGTTGCCACACTAGCTAACATCACCAGTCAACATTTAGGAATTGTCATACCAGTAATTTCATAATTTTATTATCCAATATTTTCTTCATTAGAACAGCTTTTAAGCAAGAGTGGTGAGTCACTGTAGCTGGTTCCATGCTTGCAGAGTTGCAAGTATAATGGTGGAAAAATATAGCAGGATGATATCATACTAAAGCACTCTTAAATATATAGTCTCAATATATCTTTTTTACCCACCCAGCAAGGAGTTTATTATCTGTCAGGTGCAAAACTCTTCTCTCCCACCTTTCTCTTCATTTGCATTTACATTCTTTATTGAGTCCACAGGTTCAAGAGTTTTTCTAACCAAGACATGCTTTTTTTTTTTAACTGAGATGTTTCATTTTAATTCAGTTATTCTTTTTCAATTATTGCTATATTATACTCCAAATAATCCTATACATTCATTGTCATATACAGAACCTCGTACAAAGTCTACTTTCAGGTGTAATAATTAATCATGAATTCTGGAGGTGAAGGCACTTGTAGCTCTATCAGCCAGCAGACGACAGATCAGGGAGCCTATCCTGTCCATCTAGGCCTGGCTTGTGGTCTGGCTGACCTCTTGGAAACACCCCCTCTTTCCTCCTGCCCGCACTGGACTGTACTTTCTATATCATACTTACTCATATTTCTCTTTTACTTGTAATTTATTCCCTCCCCCCAACTGTAAGCTCCATGAGGGCAAGGACCATAACTGGTTTTGATCATGTTGTATCTTTGGTACATAGCATACAACAAGACATCAATAGATGTTAATCAAATGGAAAATTGAATCAACAAAAAAGTAAGAGCCCATTGTTCACAGGTGTATATCAAATGGGTTTTATTCCTTCAAGGGATAAGAACATTTTTATGCCCAGGAGGCAAGAGCATTTCTCATTTACATTTGTGCATTTGAGACTCAGAATGTCACCAGAGTTTACAATGGTGTCTGGGAAAGACTACAGACTCATAAATAACCAAGAAAGTTAAGCCTAAAAGAAAAAAAAATGCTGAGGAATTAGTTGCTTGTTTTAAAAAACACATTTCACAATGCATTTTTCTTTTTCTTATCAAAGAGTCAGGAAGTTCAATGTCTATAAATCTTTAACATAAGCATCCCCCTTCTAAATGAGGACCAGCTTTTAAATCTCTTTATTAACTAATTTTTTTCTTGGAAGTTTATGGTATATTGGGAATAGAGAGTGCTAATTTAAGTGGGATGCACGAGGAAAGATGAACACTGCAAAAGAAAAAAAACACAAACCTTAATTTTACTTAATCTCAAATAATAACCAATAATTACACAAGAAATAATAAGGAACTTAAAAAATATAAGCAGTCTTTTGCATTCACATTGACAGCCTAACTGTGTACCCTAGTGATCAGAAAGACATGTTAAAGTTCATTTTCAAGCACTTGAAATAAAAAGGCAAATAGCAAAGCCTATGCCAAAAGAGGCAGCTAGTGAATAACTTCTTATCCCAGACTCTCAATGCCTTTGTGAAAGAAGTATCAACGAAAAACCTTACGTAAATAAACTGAAGAAAATATCTTGATTTTTAGAACTGATAGGATTTTAAAACAGGAAAGTCTTCAAAGCTGATGCATTTTTTTTTTTTTAAGAACAAAATGTTTTTTTATCTCAAGGCGCATTCGTGCTCTGGAAATAGCTGAGCAATCTCCCTGTGGACCTTTTTCCCTTGTTATGAAAGTTCTAATGGTGACTCGGGTGCCATTTTCTCATCTTGGTCTTGAATGAATGTGGTGCTCTGAGTTTCAGTTCCTAAATAAAACTGTATTATTTATAAATTCACCAACTTAGGAATGACATATGTATCTAAATTATAAGAATGAATGGGCATGGCAGCTTTGCATTTTTCTTATTTGTAGAGATGAAGGAATCCTTACAACCCCAACTATAGGTTTCTTCTACAAAACCCTTATAATTATTCTATTCCAAATTCTCCTTTCTAGATCTTGGGGCATCTGAAAGACTGAAAGCTATGTAAATGTAACTTATTAGTTGTTGGAAACAGTAGCTTCTTGTTTTCTTGCTGTTGGGTTGTAAACATTTGTAAACTTGTCCACATTTAAACAGAAGTGGAGTGAAAACAAGAATCTTAGTGCAGCAGTTAAGCCTCTGGCTTTGTGTAGGAACTTGCTTTTCTGTTCCCATGCCTTTTTTTGACCTTCTCCATCTTGGCATTGACTTTTTTCCTTTGACATAGCTGATGTGTGACTTCATCCCCCTTCCTGTTGGAGAAGAGCCTATGCAGGTATATTGGAAGAGCAAAAATGACCAACCACCCTTTTGGGTTCTCAAGTAGATTACTTTGAGACCTTGGTCAGGTGCAATATTCCTGAGGAGAGGAGTGATTATACAAAAACACTGGTGCCATCTCACGGATTGCCTTCTCTAGGATGACTTCTTCTTTTTTCTCTCTTGTGGTATGGGTAGCCATTCTCTTTGGTGTGTCATCACTGTATTCCATGAGGTTTCTGTTCTAGCACCCAGAACACTTGGTTTCAATTATCTGTCTCTTTTCCTGATCTCCCCTCTCTTCCTGACATACTTGGTTTTGAGATCTCTGAGAACAGCATTAAGAAATATGATAATTCAGGCCCAGGAGATAGTGTATGTAAAGGCACGGAGACTTAAAACAATAAAGCATATTTAGAGAATTTTAAGTATTATAATTTAGCATTCCTGTAGTAAAGAATGCAAGTGGCAAGCAGAGGTAGATATACCAGACAGATAGGCAGGGACTGATTAAAAAATATATATATATTGTCATTACCACCATCATCATCTCTAACATTTATAGATCATGTGCCAAGGCCTCTGCTAAGTGCATTATATCATTGTCTCATTTAAGTTTTACAATACTTTTATAGAAGAATAAACTGAGGCTCAGGAAGGGTAAATGACTTGCACAAACCAGGAAGTGGCAGAGCCAGGATGAGAACCCAGATATATTTGATTGTGGGACCTGAGTTCTTCATCATGATGTTTTGCTTCCTCAAGACCTCTGTATCCTTGGATCTCCAGTCAGTAATACAGGTCTTAGCCCAAAGTACTCCTCGGCCAACATTTATTGAATGGATGAATGAATGAGAGTGTGGAGAATTGAAAGGAGCAGCCCAGGCAAATGAATAAACAGAAGCAAGACTGGTTTTGGCCAGTGTAGAAGGAGACCAATGTTTTCTTTGCCCCACTTAAAGAATGTCTCCTACTATTCTACTGGACTAACTTAGTCTTTTCATTTTCATTTTTAGCCAAGCTTATTTTTATAAAGGATGTGATCAACTTATTGATGTGATCATTAATTAGCTATAAAACTGACTCTAGTACATCACCATATGTTGACACCACAGTTTCACCAATTCAAAGCATTCGAATGACCTGATTTGATTTCTGGATACATTTTTTTTTTTTCTTTAAAGCACCATGTCAGTGTAATGTAGAGGGAAGTGAATTCGTTGACAGTGTTAGTTCTGATATACCTTGATAGGATCATGAGGCAGTATAACAGAAAGAAAAAAAATTTTCTATTTAGTAAAAAAAAAAAATAATATCAAGTTTCTACCTTTTAGGGGAAGGACAGCATGAACATCAGAGGCGAATGGCTCTTTGATGGTGTAAAATACTTTGATGATGGGACTACGCAGTGGAGAAAGATGAGCCTCTGTGTTCCTTTATTTTTTTCTCCAACATCTAGGCAAAGCCTACATTTGTGAGGGTAAATGAGAAAGCTCCACTGCTTCCACTAAGAAAGTTAGGATTTTGAGTGTTGGTGGAGAGCCCAGGTTGGTGGGTTTGAGGGACCCAGCATGTGAGAAGAGGGCCTCAATATCGTGGCAGTAGGTGGGTCCTTAGGGAAACCTGTGGCAGTGAGAAATTCCCTGCAAAGAAGGAAATATGGGAAACTAAGCAAAATGAATGCAGACTTCCTGAACCATCAGACCTTTATCAGTCTTTTATCTGCATTGCAGGGATAGTGCAACTGCAACGCAGATAAAGGGAAGAGAGTTGGAACAGGGGGAGGTGAAGGTCAGGGAGAGGCCACATGAAAACTGGCTTGGCTGGCTCGCTGGTAGCCTGGGGCACCCCGAAATACTTGCAGTATGAAACCTGTCTGTGGGATCAGTTTTGGATGGATTTTGCAGTGTGCCTCTTTTTCTTTCATTTAGTTGGGATCAGGGCATAAGTTGACTTCTACACAACACTCCTTTATGTCTCTCACTAGCTGTTATTAACTGTGCCTTTTGGTGACTTGGGCTTGGCAATAGAGGAAGATTTCAAGAAGAGAAAAATGGTAGAGCTGTGGTTTTCTTAAACTGGCCTGATCATAACCCCTCTCCCCTGGCACTTGTTGGGGGACTATAGATTTCCTCCCCTGCATAGGGGCAACAAGAATCCCCTGAGACTCTCCCTAAATGCAGATTCTGATTCAGCAGGTCTGGGGCAGGGCCCCTCAAGAGCCATTGTGTGTAAATGTGGGTGGGCAGGGCCGGAGAAGAGGGTGGAATGTAGCAGAGTCCATCCTGCTTCTTGGAGAACAGGCCCCTCTGCTCTCCTCTCCAAGGTTGTGTGTGAACGAAGGTCTCTATTGCTAAAGCGAGATTTGAAAACCACTGCTTGGAACATGCTTCCTCGCTTTGCAGTTCCTTCTGCCTGGATCACCGTTTTTCTCTTCTTAACACTGTAAACTCCTATCCCACCTTTATTATCAAACTCAGGTATGTCGGCTTGAATGCCATGCTTTTCTCTGGTTGTGAAAAAGTGATTTTGAAGAAACCATTTCTTAAAAGCCTCAGTAAAAATTAATCACACACCCTATCTTTGGATAGAGTTGTTTAGGGGGATGGGGGAAGAAGAAAGATGGTGTTCAGAAAAAGCAGGTAAAAGAGGTGACTGGTAAAAATATAAGCCTTATCCCATCTGCTCTTCCTCCCCATTCCCACTCTCTCAAATACTAGAGAAGTCACAGGGCTTCTCTTAGTACTGAGATGGGGGCTTGAGCCATGATAACCTAGAAATTTCAGATAAGCTAGGAATTTTCTCCTCGTTTTCTCAAGGGCTTTTGAAACACACAGCCTGAAGCTTTCCCAAGGAGCTGGGGCCAAGTCCTTCTTTCCCAACCTGGCTACTGGAACAAGAGGAAGGGAGATGTGCCAGGAATGGCTCCGAGCTGGGCTAGCCCGGGGTTGCATGGGTGGAGCCCAGGCTTTCTCATAGCATCTCCTGCTTCAGAAGAGGTATGAATTCTATGCCTTCTTCCAGAGTCTGTCCCCTGAAGATCTCTTGGTTTTGCTGTCTTGTAAAGATCATGCATATCTGCTGTGTCTCCCTGCAGTTTTGGGTGTGCCAAACACTGCACAAGAGGCTGTTGAAGAGACTATTTGCCAAAGGTGAAAAGTTGGAGATGCCAAGGCATTTGCTGCAGTCATTTTTCTTGCCTAATCTTTATCATCTTCCTTTAGTCAGGAGTACTAATGAACAGTCAGAGTTTCCAAATGACAGTAATTCACCTTTTCCCCAGTCCTGCCTTGGCTGTTTAAATGTTTAAATGCACTGTAGACACTGTAATGTTTGTGTATTATTGCTGTGCTCTAGGTTCCCCAAACCATTCTCTCTCCTGGATTTTTCCTCACTAAATCATCTTTAACGTTTTCATTCTCTCTCCTTTCTCCCCTCTTCCCTCTCCCTTCACCTCTTTTCCCTTTTCCCTCTTTCCCCTTTCCCCTTCTCTCTCTCTCTCTCTCTCTCTCTCTCAGTCTCTCTCTCTCTGTCTCTCTCTCTCAGCTTTCCTTTGAATCTTGCACCTAGATCTTCATTAGCTAGGTTCTTCCTCATTGTTCACATTGTAGTTCAAATGTTACCTCCTTGCAGAGACCTTCACTTACCTCCTAATCTAGAGTATCACTCCTCTACCTTTATGTCATTTTATAGTAGTCCTTTAATAGTACTCATTATTACCTGCATTGGCTTATTTAATACCTTCTTGTTGATAGTTTTTCTCCTACTAGAATAAAGCCCAATGAAGACCAAGATCTCATTTAACATGTTCACCATTGTATTCCCACTATTATAACTATTTTCGGCATATAACAGGTTCTCAGTAAATGTTCACTTAGTAAATGAACAAGTAAGTGAATAAACAAAAAGTATTCTTTGTAATGAATACCTTTATGATCTTTCCTTAGACCTCTTTCTCCTCAGTGTCTTTTTTGGTTTCCCACCACACCCAGAATTACTGTTTATTTTTCCATGCATAAGAGACCCTACCTAATCAGGTACTGGTCTGTTTACCTTTCTATCTGCTATCACCCTTTGCTTTGTTCCAATTGCACTCTTTCTTGTTATTTCAATATGCTAAGCTTATTCTTGATAGTCAAGAGCATAGACTCTGGACTTGGCTGAATCTGGGTTTGAACCCCAGCTCTGCTTGTTGCTAGCTATGCGATGCTGGGCAAATTCATTACCTGTCTAACCCTCATTTCTCTCATCTGAATGCAAGTAATGATAGCACCTACCTGATTGGGAGTAACTATATGGGGCCACATACTCAGAGAATTAAGAAAGTCTTATTGAATGCTAACTTTAATCACACAGAATGCATTAGATCAGGGTTGCAGATTTCAGTTTGCAAGTCTTTTTCAGGGAAATAAAAATTAGTTTCTAGTGGGACTCGTCTCTAGTGGGATGAGTGTGGAACAAAAATGTGGAGGGTCAAAGACAGAGTTGTGTGTTGCATCCACAGTGAGATGGAAATTCCAGTCTCAGCGAGAAGGCATCCAGAGAAGGTAGGAAGCAGACCAGTGTGGGGAGCTGGGTGGCCAGAGGGTGGCTGCAGAACATGAGGTCAGAGACAGGGGAAGGCGGCAGTCATCCAGAA
The DNA here is from genome assembly GCA_004027375.1 of Macroglossus sobrinus. Classification (NCBI taxonomy): domain Eukaryota; kingdom Metazoa; phylum Chordata; class Mammalia; order Chiroptera; family Pteropodidae; genus Macroglossus; species Macroglossus sobrinus. Next base: position 78,257 of record PVKZ01003135.1, read on the forward strand.
CATCCTGAAATGTCATCGCACAAGCTTGGGATATTATTTGATCTTAATTATTTAGGGGCACGGATCGCTAGTGGATTGAATAGTGTCCCCCCAAAATTCACATCCACCCCAAAACTCAAAATTTGACTTTGTATGGAAATAGTCCTTGCAGAAGTAACTAAGGTAAGAATTGAGATGAGATCATGCAGAATTAGGATGAGCCCTAAATCCAAGGAGTGTTTTTATGAGTCAGAAAGGATGCAGAAACACAGAGAAGAAGGCCATGTGAAGGCAAAAACAGACATTCGAATGAGGTGACAACAAAGAAAGGAATGCCGGAAGCCACCAGAAGCTGGAAGAGGCAAGGGAGGATTCTCCCCTAGAGCCTTTGGAGAGAAGTGGTCCTTTGAACATCTTACTCTCAGGCTTCTGGCCTCCAGAACTGTGAGAGAATAAATCTGTTCTTTAAAGCCACTATTCTTTTTTTTTTTAAGTAATTTGTTATGGCTACTTTAGAAAACTAATTCAATCTCATAATTTGATGAAATCTATAGATCTCTCTCTAGAAAGACATGTATGTATGTATAATTTTGCTTTCAATTTTATGAATATTCTGAAGATCATCCATGGATCCTAAGGTTAAGAACTCTTCCTTAGATAGATAATGAGGCATCAGACACAGTTGTTTCTGAACTTCTGAGAAATAATCGTGGAAGCAACACAGAAATGAGTAAGAACTAAGGGAGACTTTAAATACTGAGAAAAAATTATAGTGCAGTCACTTACCTTTTCACACTTTGCAAAATGCTGCATTATTTTATTAGAAACATTTAAATACAAAAGAAAATTAATAAGATTGCTTATCACATGTCCCAAGGCAGATTTTTAATAAAACAAAAAGGAACAACAATTTTAATTGCAGTGTGCTTAAAAATGATGGCACTGCTGTGAAGAAGAAAACACCTAAGAATAAATACTGCTTTGTCCCAATTCACCGGAATTGGGTGAAGACGTGAGAAAGAGGGTCGGGTGGTTGAATTTTCTGACTTCTGGGGCCAGAGGTGAGGCTGCTGCTGAAAGTTCAATGCCTGGGGCCTCGGGAAAGGTCATATATCAACCTCGGTTTCCCTGTAGTGATAAAAATTATTGTTGTTAGGATTAAATGAGACAATATCTGCATGGCAGACATTGTGGCCTACTCAGTAGCTATATATATATATATATATATATATATATATATATATATATATATATATACACACACACACACACACACACAAAATATAAATAAAAAAAAAATATATATATATAGCTAACATTATTCCAGTTTCTTCCAGGATAAAGAATCCTATTTCAATCTGAGGGTCTGTAACCTAGATCTAGATATGGAGATAAAATGGGAGTTTGCCAAAAAAGGTCAATCTTCTAAATAAAAAGACAAAGTCTCACAGAGATGAAGCCTTTGTCCCTTCCTCTTCACTCTGCTTTGAATGTTGGTTGTGATATCTGAAGCTTCAGCAGCCATCTTGTAACCACAAGGATATGGACAGTTTGTGAGTGATGGCAGAACAGAAAAAGCTCTGGTCACTGATGATATCACTGAATCATTGAGAAGCTGAACCAAAGTCAGTAACCACTAATTTCTAGGATTTTTGTTAGTTAAATAAATTCCTGTTTTCTTTTGCAGACAAATGCAGTCCTAACTGTGACTACTAAATGTGACATAGTATGTAAACATTCCAGTACTTATCAGCAGTGAGAGTCAATAAATGCCAAGACCATTCCCCGCTTCTCTCTTTTCTTCTGGTTTGGTTTAATTTTTGCTTTTCCTGTGTCATTTCCCAGGGACTTCATTTCTTTCTTTTGTGCATATCTACATTACACATTTAATTTTGATCAATAATATGTTATTTGACCAAATGTCACCTATCAGCCAAACCTAGTTTTTTCAAAAAGCTGAGAATCCAGGAAAAAAATTAGTGGCAATTGTGCAGAAAACTAGATGCAAAAACTTTATACTCTAAGTGTAGTATGAATCTAAAGGTACATAAAATATAAGCAGAGAACCTCAGTTCTTACTCATAGCTTTTATACTCTTACTCTGGGTATAACTTTTATCAAAACTTGGCTAAATGATTGGAATCCAGTTCAAAGCATGAAAATGATGAAGACATAGGAGGAAATAAAAAAAAACTATAAAAAGTAAAAATATGAAGTGGTCATTGACCTCTAAGTCATCTACTGTAGTTGCAGGCAACCTATAAACTTGAAAATCCCCAAGGGCATCTCTATATCACTGCGTAATGCCAAAGTTGACATTCCTACTTACTCAGAGATGTATAGAAAAGGTTAATCTATGTTCTATGTATTCTGCCTGAGGCAGGGAAATATTTTAGCTTTTTTTTTTTTGAAAAATTTTCTTTTTTTCCCCTCAAGTATTTTGCTTAAAAACAGTAAACTTTCCACGTCTGGAACATTTCTTTTTAAATATTTGGATAAACATGTTATCCTGTTGCCTAGATATTTCACATGTTTAGGGATCATCATCCTACATTCTTCTTAATCTAAATCTCTACTAAGACTTCCTACAGAGCTAAACCATTACAGATGTGCAATAACATTGTATTGATTTGACTTACCTTTACTTGAGAAGCTGTGGGGTGTTATAACTTTATTAATTTAATCTTTCAGCTTAGAAAGAATTCCAGTGCCAGCAGTTGTTCTTACTGGATGGTCTCAGGAGCTGGTCTGTGAGGGAGATCAGTACACTTCCAGAGCCCCACATTACAAAGCATGGACTGGCTAGACACTGATCCCCCTGGGCTAGTGTTGCAGACAGCCCCGGGAGTTGGAAAGCAGTGATGGGTTTTCTGCTAGGACCTCAACTTTCATTGTCCTTCGGAAGGAGAGAATCATAGACCCTCCTTCACTCCACCATTAGAAAGAATGAGGTGGTGAGAAAACAGAACAGGTAAAGTGGACACAGATGTATGACAAAATTCAGGTGAAAAAGCTGAAGCATCACTCAGCAGGGATTAAGAAGTAAAGACCCAGTATGGGACATGAGGAGCTTCAAACTCAGGGATCAGACCAGACCAGAGCAGTACATGTTTCTTCATTCCTTTTGGCCATCCTGTTAAGTTGAATTCATGCATTCCTTCAGAAGGATGGGCAGTCAGATTGGGAATTCTGTACATACTTCCTAGTATGATGTTCCTAATGACAGAGAATAAATTAAGCATCTCTCATGACAGACTTTGGAATCATTCATTCTCAAAACACGTTTTGTCAGCTTAATAAAACATAAACAACTTCATGTCTTGTTTATTATAGATATTTTGACTGAGAGGACCCAAGGTTTTGACATTAATAGGCAGACATCAGGTGTACAGTGCTTCTATGTCAAGGTTCTTCATCTAGGCTTCCACGGATTTATATTCAAGAGGAATGAGAAGTCACTGAAAATCCATACAAAAGTCTGTATCTAGCTGTACATGTGCATTTTTAAGGCCAGCTGATCAATAGCTTTCAATATTTCCTCAGAAATCTGTGACCTTAATGAGGCTTAGCACCACAAACTTTTAGGATATTCTCTTAAAAACTTAACTATTTTTCTAATACGTAAATAATACATTGTCGAAGTTTTTGAAAATTTATATGAAAAAAATACCTACACCAAAGGCTAATTATTTAACTATTCCTCAGATTTAAAAAAAATTATGTATGTATATAAATATGTGCAATTAAAACATATACACATGTTAATTATAAAAAATTGGATATAACCAAATATTTTAAAATTGTTTCTTCACTTTTTAAATCATGTATGTGTTTTCATTTTATTCATTTATACAATCATTCTTAATGGTATAGTATTCTATCGTATAAATGTATCAGAATTAACAATAAAAAATTTTAAAAGACATTTCCCTGTTATAAATGACACTGAAATATATATATATATATATATATACATATATATATACACATACATACACATTTTATATATACATATATATATATATATACACACATACATACACATTTTTGCCCATGTGTTCAATTATTTTTAAAGATAAATTCCAGGAAGTAGATGTTCTGAGTCACTTTTAAGTCTTTTAATATTTTGCCCAGTTGCTTTCCAAAAATTTTACACTTGTGAGAGAGTTTCTCTTTCCTTATTCTTTTGCCAACACTGGGCATGATCATACTTTTTACTTCTGTTAATAAGAGAGTTAAAAAGGGATCTCAATATGTATTAGCATTTATTTGGTAATGAATGAAGTTAAATATATTTTAACATTTTTGTTCTTATTTGTATCTTTCTTTTGAAAATTGACTTTTATTAATGTCCTTGGCCCCTCAGGACATTAATCTGTTTCTTTATATGTAAGAACTTTATAGATATGAATTCTTTGACATCTACATTACACATACATTTCACAGTTTGTTATTGGCTGAGTATTTTTTAGAAGAGAAATTTTAACCTTTTATGTAGTCAAAGCTTTAAATTGTTTTATTTAGATGTTGTTCCTCCATGTTATATTTAACATGATTATATACATATAAATATAAACATTTTCCTCTAGAGGCTTCTTTTTAAAAATTTATCTTTCTATTTCTATATCATTCAACTTTTCTTTAGGTTGTTCATGGTAGCACATGACCCCAAAATTTCAGTGTCTTGTAATAACACATATTTATTTCTCACTCACTTTACATATTGACTACAGGATAGTGTTGGTGCTGTTCCAGGTGTTCCTCATTCTGGGATCCACACTGAAGGAGCAGCCATTACCCCTGTCTCCTGTCAGAGGGACAAAGAGTGATGGTGGAGCCATGCGATGGCATATTGAACTTCTAGGATGTGGCATATGTCACTTCTGTTCACTTTTAATTGGCTAAACCAAGTCACATGACTAATTGTTTCAATACTGTTTATTAATAGTCTTATTTTCCATGCTGCTCTGTGATGCTACTTTTGTCACACACCACTTTCTTATAGATCTTCCTTTCAGTTCTTGGACATTCTGTTACATTTCTTTGATCTGTTTTTTTTTTCAGTCCTGTAGCAGGGCTAGTCCTACTTTTAAAGTCAGCTAGGGAAAGGCCCACTTTATTTCCCTTCATTAAAATAAAATGTCTTGAGTATTTTCTGTGTTTAGCTGGGGGATAACTGATTTGTCTGTAATAGTAAGTCTTCTTGCCTGGGGAACATAGTTACTTTAATTGTCCAAACTATTTTTATTTTTCTTAGAGTTTTGTAGATTTAAAAAAATGTGTCTTAAACTTAAAATTTATTTAAAAAAATTTCAGAGTTTTTGATACTTTTGTTAAATTATTTTCTCCCATGATATAAATGATATAACTACTGTGTGAGAAATTATTGTCTTGTTTCATATTTATTTTTAATAATATTAGAACTCTGAACTCATTTATTTATTTAATAATTTTTAGTAGAATTTTTGATTTTTTTGATTTTTGAAACCAAATAGTTATATATACTATTATAGTTCACATATTATTTCTTTTTATAATTAATTGACTAACTAAAAGTTCCAAGACAAAACTAAATAATAGTAGTTATCTCAGGCAACATTTTCTTATTCTTGATTTTGGAAGAGGGAATATTATTGATGTTTATGAACTATTCTTTTAACCCTAATGTACCAGGATTGTACACCCAGGCATGCAGTTGAATTTTAGCAAAGAGATTTTCTGTTAGACTTCAAGATTTTCACATGGCGTTCCTATTTGGATCTATTACCATGGTGAATCAGACAGGCAATTTTATAATATTGAACTATCCTTGCACATCTGGAAATAATGCTAACTGAACACAGTGTAATATTTTTTGAATATATAGTTTTATTTAACTTGATATAATTTTAAAAATGACTTTGCATCCAAATCTAATATTTTGTTTTATCTTCAACTTCGCTTTTGGGTGGGGTAGACTTTTTTATGGTATCAGAGTTATACTAACTTTATAAAATTAATGAGAGTCTTCCTCTTTTTCTACTTTTTGAAACAATTTAAAGAGTATAGAAATGAATCCCTTTCTTAAAAGTACTCACCTGTAATACTGTCTGGTCCTAAAACATGTTGGGGAAACTTTTTTTACTTCTTGCATGGTCATTTGTGTTTTTGCCATTTTTTTTTTTTTTACCTCTTCTTAAGGCAATTTTAGCTATTTGTAATTTCCAACACAGTTTTCCACTTAATCAAGATTTTAATATTAACATAATACTAAGGTATCTTGTACCATTTAAGATATGTCAGAAGCCGTAAGTTTAAAACAATTTTGAAATTTCAATTTACAAGATATCCTAGATGCGAAAGGTGAGCAAAGGTGTCAATTCTGTCTGCCACCACTAGATGGCGATAGCAGTCACTTTATATTGTTACTTTAGTTATTGGAGCAAACGGACTTTGAAAGTCTTTCAGAACCTGACCTCTTCCTAACAAGATCTTTACCATTCCTAGCATTATATAATTGTGCCTGTTTCTTCCTGTTCCTCACCTCTTCCTTCATTTCTTTCTTTCTCATTTCATTCCTCTCCCTTCCTTCCTTCCACCCTTCCTTCCTTTTTCTCTTGCCTAGCCTTGGAATATATAGGTCTTTTCAAAGAATTAGAGCTCAAATTTATTTTTTGACTGCTATTTATATCTCTGTTCATTTCATTTTTAAAAAAATTTTATATCTTTTTACAAATTTATAAAAATGCTTAGTTTATTTTTAATATGCTTTAATAATTTAAGCATTTAACTCTAAATTCTCACCGATAAACACCTTGACTTTATTCCATTAGTTTTGATACTACTTTCATTGTAACTTCTAAATAATGTTGTTGTAAATTTAATATCTTCTTATACTTAATTATGTAGGACAATGTTTATTTTACATTTCATGTAGGGAAGATTTCAGTATCTAACTCCCTACAGTTATGAAGTTGTATAGAAGAGCAAAATTCTCATAACATGAAATGTTTACTGATGAATTAACCATATATAAAATCAATTTCTTCTTAAAGGTCCTTTCTATGGTAAAATCAGGGTCTTTACCTGTCTATCTGGTTAGAGCTCTTTGTCCAGTCACCTCTAGATGGTTGTAGGATGTTTTCCTGACAAAACAAAGCAAACACATTGTATTTGATTAAGAAAAGAGCCTGCACAAGGTTGAAGGTGATGTTGGAGAACTGCTAGAATTGCCCAAATTTCTTTGACAAATAAGAATCTGGCATAACTCATGTGAAAGAAGATGAAAATTTATAAGATGGTAATATGGGCTTCAGAGGAGAAATTTCTAAATAGAAAAGCTTTGATAGGACCTTTGGGAAACTAATAAAAGCTTTGATTCTTTTCCAGAAAAATTACTCTTTCTGTTGTTCAAACATAGAGGATGTTGTATTGTGAGATCCCAAATTTTGTCAGAACAAATATGTCAAAATCAATATTTTTTGTTCTTTAATTTCATTAAATATGTCATAAAATAAATGTACCTTGATAATTTTTGGTTTCATTTTCTAAGATAAAGTTCTCCAGATTTTCTTCAATGTTTATAGTGAAATTTTGAACTTTCTTTTAAGGAGATTTATTTTAAATAGATTATTCTCACAATCAATTATCCTCAGTTAATGTCTGTTATTAATACATAATTGTATTGAATTTTTGCACTTTATTATTATGTTTTCTATGTTTATAAATTTTTCATACTCATCACGAAAAAGAATATTCTCTTCAACCCATTTTAAAATTAAACTTACTAATTTTATGATTTATATTCTTTATATGTTTATTTTTGTCTAATTTATCTCCCCAAAACAAAAATGAAATGTTAACATTTTGCAAAATCAGTGTTTGTGTCAATTTTTATTTGTATGTCTAATAGTTTCTTCTTTATATATTTAAATGGAATGTTGCACAGAAAATAAATATTAAAAAGTTATATACTTTATTTAAAATTTTAGTAATAGCTAGCATTGAATGTTTCACATTTTTTTATTTCCAAAAAACTGTGGGAATTGATGATAAATATTTGCTGAATATCTTCATTTTGAATTATATCCCTACTACTATAAAATGTCTCATTTTGTCTCATTTAGTATTTTTGCCTAGATTTTTTAATCTAATATTTATTTTACATTTTTACCATGTTTTCTCATATTCTTTTGTTTTTTAAACATGTTACATATCTTTTATTCATATTTTTATTTTGTGAAAAAGATGTAGTCTTTGGTGTAACATATTTTTGTGGCCTAATTTAAGACTCTTTGTCTCTATCATGAGCATTTTTATCTCATTTACTTTTGTCATTATAATAAATATTACGATCATCATCTTAACTCATGTTTTCTGTTTTTTATACTTCCTTGCTATCTCCTTCATGTCCTTTGCTACGTAGACCACATCGACTACATTGACTTTGCTTTGATATTTACTAGTGTTTTAGAGCCTAATACATTATGTAAATTTTAGTAGTGGTTATCGTTAGTGTTTCAAATCTGTTCTCTGATTTTATTTTCCTAATTTCAGGGTCAGGAGCAAAGGAGTATCTTTGGGCTCCCTAACCCTCTATCTCTCACTGAGAGAAAGTATTTAGTACAATTTCTTTACCCTTTCTTCACAGGTTTTAGTACCAAATATTATTACATTGTTAGTTTTACATTCACTTTCAGTTTTAAAATTTGATTTAAAATAGTTATTTATATTTAACTATTTTTTACCAATTTTAGTGTTTATTGCTGGTCTTTTATGATTGTTTAATTACTGAGGATTTCGAGTAAATAATAAGGTTATTTTTTTCAACAAAAGTACATTTTTCTGAGTTCTTGTTCTTGTGAGAATGTTATTTTTGACCTTACATGTAAATTACTACTTTATATAAAATGGATAAGATTTTAAATTTCTATGAAGTGGTAAGTCTTTAGCTCATCACCATTTTCTTTTATGACTTCATTTGCTTCTGATCTATTCATCATTTTCTTAAGTTGCACTTTTTAAGAATTGTATCTTTGTTTCCTGTCCTTCCATAATCATTGTATTTTCTCTCTTTATCTTAATCTTTTATTTTAACTTCCAGGAGGTATTCTTAAATTCGCTGTCCCATCACATACTATCATTTATTGTCTTTAATGTTGATTTTAATTCTGCTATAACATTTTAAGTTTTCTGTCACCTCCCTTTTTACATTTTTCTTTTGCCTATTTACTTCAATTTTTTCTTATGACACTCTGGTCATTCTTTATATTTATATTACTTTTTGTCCTTCTTTGAGAATCCCACCCAGGTTTTGAAAATTTTCTTCTCTATTTTGGAGTTGCTCACCTTCAGAAGCAGGTTCTTCCCTAGATTCTTCCACTTTCCAGGCTTCTTGTTGTTTAGGTATGCCTTTTCCTCAGATAAATTCACTATTTTCTCTCTTGTTTGTGATCAAGAATAGTAAAATTATAGCCTTATGGACATCTATATGTTCAGAAAATTATAATCTTTCACCTTTTTCTTAATGAAGAGAAAAAATATTCTTTCTCTTAGTGTGTACTTTTAGTTATTGCTGTTAATTTGAAATCAATACAATATTTTATTCTCCAGAAAATAAAAACTTCACCCTTAATGGACTCCTATCTATCCTGTAGAAATGATTTCTGAAAATGCATTTTATTGTATTTTGTTATAAAAACTTACTTTTAAAAAAATAAACTTTATTTTTTTCTAATAGTTTTACATTTACAGTAAATTACAAAGAGTTCCCATGTACTTTTCATTCAATATCCCTTCTTATTAACACCTTACATTAGCATTGTACGTTTATCACAGTTAGCAACCAATGTGGATACATTAATACGAACTAAATGCCAAATTTTATTTACATTAATTTTTACCTAACATTCCTCTTCTGCTCCAGGATCCCATACAGGATAGCATATAGAATTTAGTCATCATATCTCCTTACACTCCTCTTGGCTGTGACAATTTCTCAGACTTTTCTTATTTTTGATGAGTCTTTGAGGAGTACTGGTTGGACATATTGTAGATTGTCCATTAGTGGTATTTGATCATTTTCTCTTAGAATGAGGTCATGGGGTTTTGAGAGGAAGACCATAGGGATAAATTTTTTCCAGGATGCATATTATTACATGACTTATCATTGTTGATTTTGGTCTTTATCAGTTGGCTGAGGTCCTGTTTGTCAAGTTTGTCTCCTGTAAAATTACTCTTTTCCCCTCTTTCCATACTGTCTCTTTGGAAGGAACTCACTATGTGCAGCTCACACCTAAGGAATGGGAAGTTAGACTCTATCTCCTGGAGTATGGAGCATCAATGTCCATTATTGGGAATTCTTCTGCACGAGAAATTCATCTCTTTTTATCCATTTGTTTGTTTGGTTTTTTAAAACAGATTATTCATTTACATCTGTATAGACTCATGATTTTTTTTTTAATGCTTTGGATATAATCCAATACTCCTTCATTTATTTTGTTGCTCAGGTTGTTCCAGCTTTGGTCATTGGGAGCTTTATCAGTTGGCTTCTTTGACATAACCATATCATTGTGGGTTTATTAATTCACTTTGAGTGCTTCTTTATTTTCTGGTACTAAAATATATTTCAGGCTCATTTTATATATTTCCTGACCTAGTCCTAGAATCAGCCATTTCTCTAAAGAACTCTGGTTCTTTTTATTGGAGAATGGTGTTAGAAACCAAGATCTGGGCACTAGATGTGCTCAATACTACTGAGGTGGCTTTACTTCTATGCCTTCTGCTGACAAAGCAAGAAAATGTATGCATGTATACTAACCTGTGTATATATACATATCTAGACATATTTCTAAATGTAACTACTTATATTTATATTAAGCTAAATGCGAGTCCCTACTGATGTCTCCACCTCCAACCTATTACCACATAGATCATTCTAGTTTCTCTGCTTTGCTTCTCTGTAAACTTGCATTCTAGAACCATGCTTTACTTTTAAAATAACATTTTCTTTAAAAACAAAATGTTCTAATTTTGTAAATGTGTCTGTTTATATGTACGTGTATTACATGTCCAGAAGAGAATTTTAGTTTGACTTTAAGCCATGCCCACAAAAATAATGATTCAAATGTAGGTTTAAATTATAATCTAAAAAGGTACAGCTCACTGTAGAACATTTAGAAAACTCAATAACATCTGTGGAAGAAAGCCCAAATCTCCTTCTATATTCAATCACTCTTAATATTTTAACTCGACATACACACAATTTTATGAACAAAACTGTAATCATACTATGTATACTATTTTGTAATCTGCCTTTTCCACTCAACTATGTATAATGAGCTTTCCCCCATACCATTAACTATTATTAAAGGTCATGATTTTAGTTATATGCAGAATACTAAACTTTTGGACATGTACAAGCTATAACAAATACTCCTAAACATAAGTCATTATGTCCATACCTGACTTTTTATTTAGAATATTTTGTGGAAGTTAAGTTACTAGGCCCTAGAGTACAACCATTTTAAGTAAAATGTCTTTCCACAAAAAGCAGCAATATAGTTTCCTACCAAGATTGTATATGAGCCATTTGCTATAAATCCTTAGCAATTCTAGGTATTGGAATAATTTATTTTAAAACCTATTGATTAATTAAAATGATGTCATGATGTTACTTTACATAGAATGTCTTTTATTACAAGTGTGTTTGAATAGTCTTTTCCTAAGCTCATTGCTCATTCATACTTATTTATTAGTACATTGCCTATTAATATCTTTGCCCCTTTTTTTGTTATATATTTTTATTTTTTATTTCAAAATAACATGTTAGTTTCAATATAAATCCATTCTCAATATAGAAAATTAAAAAAAGAAAAACATTACCCATAATATCACCTATTTTGATTTCATTGCTATCATTTTCATCTTAATGTGTCTATTTACACATCAGAAATTGATATTTTACATTGTATCTATGGTTAATTAGGAAAATGGTACACTGGACTCCTTGTTTTGTAGCTTGCTCATTAATAACTCAATGTTTTATTATTAATAATTCCTCAGCCAACACATAATATTTCTTTTATACTTAAAAGGAAAGATCTCTTGGAAATAAGTGTCTATGCATCTGTGTGTCTTTCCTGTGGCCTTCCTGTATCAGGAAGTCAGACACCACTCAACAGGTGGACCGTCTGGACCATCTCCTAGTTCCATGGCACTATTCTCTGTGCTACAGGATTAGTGTTCACCTACTCTCTGGAATTGTGAGCCACTGTGTTCCCTTGAGTTGCCACTGCTGCTGCTGCTCTCTTAGCCTTGGGGGCAGGGGATAAAGAGAGATAGCTACTCTCTGCTTTATCACTACATTCCAATCATATACACAGGCTTGTCTCTGAATTTTCCCATGGCACAACTAAGATATCACTGTAACATTTCACAAAACTTATCTAAAGACCTTGAGATAAAAGGAGAGGAATTGAACACAGAGAACGTTAAAACTTGGGTTATTCTCTGAGACCACAGATGCAAGTTTCTCCATCTGAGTCCCCAGCTGGCACTGCCTGGGCTACTTCCTAGGCGGGGTAATTCTGGGAGAGGTCCACCTCATTTGCCTCTCTTCTCCTATGGCTTCATCTAATACCTTTCTCTTTCATGGAGACTTAGGTTTCCTCCCCCGACTATAAGTACTCATTTGTCATTTCCATATTGAATAACAGATGCAGTGGCCAATCCTCTCAAAAATAAAAATAAAGCTAGTACACTGACCTCAGAGCTGGGGTTTGCTTTTGGATACCCTCTCTCCCAACAGATTGTGATGATCAGTACATTTTCTGAAGTCAAGTTATTCAACATAAAATTGAAATCCTTCTATAGGCTATCAGAAATTCAAAAAGACATAAAGCTAATCATTGTAATACTATTTGTAACTGCAAAAGGCTGTATCGCCAACAGGATGAATAAATTATGATACTGCCACATTATGGAGGATTATGCAGCTGTAAGAATAATAATTCTCAATAATGCTAAAGAATTATTTCCAGGATATGATGTTTAGTGAGAAAATAAAGCTAGGGAACAGTGTGCATAATACACTAACATTTATCTGAAAAATGGGGGTATATGAATGTATGTGCATATTGTTTATATTAAAAATTCAATAATAAAACAAGAAATAAAATGGTTTCCTACAAGAGGAGAAAGAGAACAGAGTGGAAGAAAAATGGAGGAAGATAGATTTCCCTAAATATGCCTCATTTGTAGATTTAGCTTTGAAACTATTTAAATATTTACATTATTAAAAATTTAAATAAAAAATAAAATGTAAACCCTAAAAATCAAAATCAAATGAAAACAAATGAATCTAAATGTATTGTGAGTTGGTGAAGTTATTTCAAGTAACTTTAAAACAAAGGAATGTGACTGGACATCCTTTAGGAGATATACTGTAAGAACTAGAAGACCTACAAAAAGTTTCTAGCTTTTTCCACTGAAAAGACCTAGAAATAATGACCAACTTATATCCACAAGCTGATGTTCACTTTATTGTATCTTAATGCTATTTCAGTGAAAACAATTAGGGATCATTGATGAAATGGTGGATAACAGGTCTGGTGTAGGAAGTAGTCAAGATGTCTGAGCATCTTCTCATACCAGAAAGCAAGGATGAATTCAAAGACTCAAGAACTGACTTGAAGAGGCTCCAGCTGGCCTAAACAGTATCTATTTGAGCCATAACAGGAGGAACAATGGCAATGGAGTGAAGCATGTTAAATATGTTAAAATTCATGAGTTCATAATGACATGAAAACAAATACTTCATGCTCTTTTGGAGATGTTAGAGAACCAACTCATGATTTGGAAAACTTATAAATAAAAGGAAAGAATAAAGCATTTAGCCAGATTTCTGTGTGTAAATATACTTTCAGGAAAAATGAAGAACAAGGATGATTTCATAGAAATGTCTACTGCTAAATAAGAAAGGAATTACAGATAATCACCATTATGTAACTCCTAATGATATCAATCTAAGTAAGGATCATCAGTAGCTACTAAAATCACAAAAAGAAAGACATGCAGCATTATGTGCCTTCTGGTGGGAGTGCATAGCACCAGCCATGAAATACTCTTGCCTCCCAAACAAATTGAAATTTAGATCTAGCTACCAGCATATAAGAAATACTGGGTACAGAAGCACATGCTAAATGACACTGCTGACAAATGATCCATATTCTCTAGCAAATAAATTGTAAGAAAAAAAAAGGCAGGGAAAGGTAGGAGGAGGGAGATAACTAAAAATTAACAAAAATTTAAGAGACATAGCAAAACAAATCTGATGTATGGATGTTTGGATTCTGATTTATACAAAACCAATTGTCAAAAAGTATGAGATAACTGGGGAAATTTAGATATTAGCTGAATATTTAATAATATCAGGGAATTAGTGTTAATTTGTGTGCTGGTGGTGTTGTGGTTACATTTAGGAGGCTAGTCCTTATATTTTAAAGATACATATTGTTGACACATTTTCATGAAATTATGTGATGTTTGAGACTTCAAAACAATTTAGTTTCTAGGATGAGGGAATGGGGTGGTAGAGATGAAATAAGAATGACCTTAGATTGGTGGGGTGTTTAGCTGGGTGATAATGGTTACATACAGGCTCATTATATTATTCTCTCCACTTTTTCAGAGGTTCGGAATTTTTCATTACAAAACATTAAAAGAAAGAAGAAAGAGGAGGAGGAATAGGAGAAGAAGAAAGAGAAAAAGTCCTCATGTAGGGCTTCATTAGTACATTTAGTTGTGTCCCTTTTAGGGCTCGTGCAGAAGCTCGTAGTGAAGAAGGATGCTCTCAGATCCTGTGTAGTGACCTCTGGGCTTCTAATCCTGAGCTCCTTTGGCAAATCTTTGTGAATGAGAACATGTTCACTTGCTACCCAAATTGTAGGAACAACGCAGTCTAGTCTTCTTAGAAAAGAAACATTTCCATATAATCTTTAAAAATGCAATCTTACACACAGCAAAGACAGCCTTTTACATGATTCTGTAGAACTGCAGTTCTCAAAGAGTGGTCCAGGCAACCTCATGGCCCCTGAAACCATTTCAGGGATCCATATAGTCAAAACCATTTCATAATAATACTCAGATATTTTTTCCTTTTTTTACTTTCATTCTTTCACCAGTGTACAAAGGACTTTTCTAGACATTACATGACTCTAGATAACTTTATTGCTTTGTTGGCTAAAGGAGTGTATGCTCATGTGCTATTTTTATGTGTGTAAATTCCCATGTTTTAAAATTTTTTCAATTTGATTTCTAATATACTAACTATCAGTAGATATACCCCACATAAACCAAAGCCCTTTGGAGTTCCCAATCATTATGAAGAGTATCAATGGGTCCTGAGACCAAAAAGTTGAGAATCTCTGATACAGAGGGCAGTTCAGTCACTTGAAACCACACTGAGAGGCACATCTGTTTCACAGTAATGTCATTGATTTACCATGTATAAAATTTTATTTGATCTTTCTAGACAAAGGAGTGTTAGGTTGAAAAACTTAAGTCAAGTGTTCTTCTTATACACACACACACAACTAAAAAATTAATATTGTTTGCTTCTTGGAATCTACCCACTTACTATTCCAAGATTTCAAAGTCACAGGATCAATTCTTAGTGAAGGTTCAAGGCCAACCACTTGGATTTTATTTCTCCCATGGTGGTCTCTGCAAGAAATATTTTCCCCAATCACAAATTCACAGGAAGTCTGAGCCTATTTACTGTAGTGGAAGCTTTTCTTGTAGCTTCCAGACCTTTGCTTCCTGTATCTATGAAATAGGCCAATGGTTCTTACCTTGTTGAAATGATAAAATGATACAACATGCATATAATAGAGTTCTGTCTATACTGCCTAGGAGGAATGGCAGGTTCACTCCATTAAAAATCAGTGGAGCCTATAAATAGGTCAACGTATTACTTTTCCTTCAACTGAAGCCATTCAAAGAATATTTCAGTTGGGTTTTTTAGAGGTCCTTCCATTTTGCTCTCCTGTCCTCTGTATCAGAGATTCTCAGCCCTATTCCCAGCCACCCAATAACTATGTTTTTTTTCATCCCTCAGCCTTCACCCCAAATTCACCTTCTATTTTAGGATCTTCAAGGTTCTGAACATTGATCCTGCCTCTGTCCTGCTGGGACAATGGCAGGTCCTTACAGCATAAATAGGGGAAGCAAAATGGAGTTGAGAGAAACAAAACATGGTGACATATGGAAAGCAGGCAGCCCAAGGCAAGTTGCTCCTGAGTGAGAGCCTCAATTACTATTATTTCAAGAGTCTTTCTTACTCTAACAGTCTTTGCTCCATTTATTGACCAACAATTTTGTTTGTATTACCTCTACCCCAGCCAGCTCCCATGTCATCATGCTTCTCATTATCTAGCTTAAGTTGAGCAACCATCATCCTATCATGATCACTTCTTTACGTATACTTCTAACTTCCTTTCCCTTCTCTCCTTCCATTAAACTCACATGGCAAATTCCATCCTTGGTTAAACCCAATGCCCAGCTTGTCCCTTGAACGACTGAATGTGACTGGATAAATCACAACCATGCTTACTGGTCTGACCAGTCTGATTAACTTTGGGCCTTCAGAATCTCTCAGCAATACCACTATATTTTCCTAGCCAATCCACTCTTTTTTTTTAGTGAACTTTTCATATTTTTAAATCTGTCCTCAAATATCCAAACTAGAAAAACCATATACTTATTGTCTAAATCTAGATATCCTTGGGAGTAAAATGGGATGCTATTAATAGATTTTGGGGATAGCAGACTAAACCAGTATTGTTCTAGGAAAATCACACTTCTCTATCTGATACCTTTTCTTTCTCACTTTCATCTGATTTCATGAAGAATAAAGAATAAAAGAGAATTCCAAACCTGCCAACGATTTTCTCTGCAGCCATGACTTGTTCTTCCAATGGATGATGTACTAGTTTCCTGTGTGTGCCATGACAATTTTACAATAAACTTGGTGGTTTAAAATAATAAAAATGTATTCTCTTACAGTTCTGGAATTTAGAAATCTGAAATTAAGGTGTTGACAGAGCTACACTCTTTCCAATGGCTCTGGGGAAGAATTCTTTCTGCTTAGCTCCTGGTGGTTGCTGACAACCTCTGTTTACATCATCACATGGCATTCTCTCTATGTGTCTCTGTTTCTATTTTCTCCTTTAGGAGGACACTAGTTACTGTATTAGGGCCAACCTTAATCCTGTAAGATCTCATCTTAACTAATCACATCTGCCAATAAGGTCACATTCTGCAGTTCCAAGTGTATATGAATTTTAGGGGGACAGTCTTCTACCCAGAACAGGTAGACTCAGTTCTCCTAAGTTCCACCCCTTCATTTAGGTCTTCTGTATCCCCTCCCCATTGGCCTCTTCAGGCTCTGTTTCTACAATTTTCTTTTCTCTCTACTGCATGGCCATTTCCTTCTCTTTATTATATAATTCTTATCATTGTATAGACATGCTATCCTATCTTCTATTTTAAAAATTCTTCTGCATCCATGCCCCCCTTTACCCACTGACCCACTTCTCTGTCTTTTATGGCAAAAGGCCTTGAATGATGAGTCACCTGGGCTCACCACCTGCACTTCCTCTCTGTCCTAACTCCCTTTAACTCGCTTTAGTTTAGCTTTCAACTTTACTGTGCCAATGAAACTGGTCCTGTCTGAGTTACCAAAGATCTCCATGTTGCCAAACCCCATGATCCGGCTTCTTATCTAAACCCTTCTGATGTTTGACCATTGGTCCTCTGTCTTTCATTTGGATTTGGAACACAACACTCTCTTGGTTCTCTCCTATTTCAATTGCCTCATTCTCAGTTTCCTCTGCTGGCTCCTCACCTTCTTCCTAACTTCTAAATGCTCAGCTGCTTCAGGGCTTCATTTGAGGGACCCTTCTCTTTCAGATTTGTACGCAGTGACCATGACTGGTGACCATAACTAGTCCCTTTTCTTACCATCGATAAATAAATATCTGATCATTCCCACTGTATGTCCAGTCTGAGTTCCTGACGCTCATCTGGATACTTCCTCATCTTCACTTGGATGTCTAATACACATCTAAAAACTAGCATATCTTAAAACGCAGCTGCTACTTTCCCATCTAGCCCTAATATCACCTACAAAATGTACTCTCCCCACTCTGCCCCATTTCCCCCACCTGAGTCAATGGCACCTCCACTCATCCAAGTGTTCAGACTAAAAATTTAGGATCCTTCTACTTTTTTCATATACCACATATCTCCCATGGGCCCCCAACCCAACCACCCTTGTCTTGACACCTTCCTCCTCAGTCCACACCACTAGGGTCTTACACCTGGACTTCTGTAACAGTGTCCAGCATCCCTCTTATCCCCCTTCATTCCATTCTCTACCCAGGAGCCAAGTAATCCAATCATATCCTTCCCTGGTTCAAAGCTCCCCCAGTGACCTCTCATATCTCTTAGAGTGAGATCCCAATTCTTTGCCCAACTTCAAGTCCCTACATATATTTGGCCTGTAATTAGCTCTCAATTTACCTCTTCTTGTGCTTCCTCATGCTCAGCTTCAGCTCCACTGGCCCAATTTCTAGATCTTGAACATATCAAACTTCATCAGCCTTAGAGCTTTGCCCTTGCTATTTTCTCTGAAATTTTTTGCCCTTTGATTTAATTTGTGTTCTCTGTACCTGTTTATGTTTCAGCTTAAATGTCACCATCTTAGTGGTATCTTGCCTAAACATCTTCTCTAAACCAATACCCAGCCCCAGCACTCACCCACCTCAGTTCCTCTCTGTCCCTTTACCTAGCTTCACTTTTTTTCCCGTAGTTCTTATCAATACCTTAAATAATATGATATATATATATATATATATATATATATATATTGTTTGTTCGTTTGTTTGTTTGTTTGTTTTATTCTCTATTTCTACTATACTGTAAGCTCCATGAAGGAAGGACATTATTTGTTTTGTTCAGTGAACATAATATCTAGAGTGTTGTAGACACCAAATCAGCACGACTTTACTTCAATTATTTTTATTATTGAAGTACATATTTTTAAATAAATGCTAAAAATAAAGTTAAATCATAACAAAGTTTTCGACATGGCTTTAGAACAATATTCATTTTGAAAGTTTTATTTGATTTATTGCTTTCTACAGAAATTGTGAATATTCAAGAATATTAATGACACAAATCAAGTTTGAAACTGGTAGTAGTTGTAATAGTAATTATAACAGATGCCATTATTCAGCTCTTATTAGTGGCAGGTGCCTTGCCTGGATTATTTTATCTCTTCTCAAAACAACTCTGTGGGGTATCTATCACCTTAATTTACAGATGTGGTGTGGTGGTTTTAAAATATGTCCACAATTTCTTTGATAGCCCTCCCTTTAAAAAGTGGGTTTAATTTACCTCCATTGGTGTGTGGGCTGGGCTTAGTGACTCACCTCTAAAGAATAGAATATGGTGGAAGTGACAACGTTTGTCTTCCAAGGTTAGATGGTCATAGGCATTGTGACTTCCTCCTTGCTCTCTTTCTCTAGGATCACCTAGTCTGGGTGTTGTTTTCTTGTCTCTCAAGTGAGGGGTGTGATCAGATGACATCCCTAGTCATTTAGTCTGACATGCTGCAAATCACCTCTGCATCAAATAACCTTCTTAATATGGACTAAGACATCAGATTATTTGGCTGCTCTATGCTAGAAAGACCTGAAACTTTGATAGTTTTACTTTAATTAGTTGGATTTGGGGGCCTAGAAGAGAATGGCATGAGACTACTCAATTAACCCTATGAAGAGGCTCACATGGCCAAAGCCTCTGGCTAACAGCCTCAAGTGGGCACCACCTTGGAGGCAGATCCTCTATCTTAGTCAAGTCTTCAAACAACTATAGTCCTAGCCAACATTTTGACTGCAGTGCCATAAAAGACTGTAAGCCAGAACCACCCAGGTAAGGTGTTCCAATTCCCTAACTCATAGAAAGTATGAGGTAAGAAATACCTTTTGTTTTAAGCCATTAAGTTTTGGAGATAATTTATTGTTCAGCAAAAAAATAAAAATAAAAACATTTGGAAGTGAAAAGACAGAGAAGTTAAGTGAAGAGCCTCATAGCATAAAGCTAGTAATGATGACATAAGAATTGGCTCAGATAATCTGACTTGAGCTCACATGTTCAACCATCACATTATACAGGAAGTCAAGGTCATGTCTCAAATAATACTAAAAGGAAAATATTGCCACTTTCTAATGCCACTGTCAGGGCAGAGGATATAATCTTTTCTTGGATATGAAATTGGCTCCATTACGAGGTCATGTTCTAGGTAGCCACTGCTCTTGCTTCTAAGTTCCTTAACTGCCCTTGGCTTGTTCCAGTGTATAGTGGATGCTTATATTCCCAGTATCCCTTCCTCTATTCCTCTGGCTTCTGTTCACCTTCACTTGCAATCACATAATGCTGGTAAAGCTGCCAATCATTATACTCTTCCTGCCCCCTAGGTGGGTATATGACTTAAGGTGGACAATCATAGCGTACTATCAGTGATTGACTACGGTACATGGGCCAAAACAAGAGCATATGATCTACATCAGCCTAGCAGAGCCCTCCTTCAGGATTTAGAAATACTGTATGTGGTATTTGATGCAGATGATGTGAGCTGCTAGGTGCCATATTTTCAGCTGTATGGAGGAAGCCAATCTTCAGGAAAGATGCCAGCATATAGAAAGAGGCAGAGAGTGGGAGAGGCCATTCTGTATCCTTTGAGACCTTGAATCCAGCCAACCCTGAGAGCAATTACATCCTTTCTAATCTGTGTGAGTTAATAAATTCTCTGCTTTAAATTAGTTTGAGTTGAGCTTCTATTGCTTGCCTTTGAGTTTTGACTAGTATGAGTATGAAGAGTATCCCACTTTGTGGAAGATGGTTGGTATATCTTCCCCTTTCTGTGAGCAACAATGGTTTTGTGTCATCTGAGGAACCTGGAGCAAAACTGTCCATTCATTGGGCTGACCTTCCTACAGAGAGTGAAAACCCTTCTTTCATCCTTCAGGAAGCATCTGGCTTTTCTGTAAGCCAACGACGGTCTGGGATTAAGCTTAAAATAAAAGTGTTATGATGGGTGCATAGCTCAGTCACTTAATTTAAAACCTTAGTCATCTCTGTATCCTTTCTTTCCTTAGTTGCTCACCCCTTCCCCCAGTTCTCAACACACACACACACACACACACACACACACACACACACACACACACACACACACTTCCTGTTAGTTATCAAGTCCTGTTGATTTGGATCAAATGCTTTATGGAAGTAGGTGAAGTAACCATAATGAAAATTGGTGGCCGGCAGGTTCTTCCTTTTGAACATCTTGCAAATCCAGTTTTTCTTCTTCATTTCCACTGCCATAACTGTGGACCACTGTAATTGGCCTCCCTTCCTCTAACCTCACTTCTTGTAGTCCATGTTTCATAATTCTAGAAATTGTTTTCTAACACACACTTTTGATTACCATATGCTTTTGATGGATTAAAAAATCTTCACCAGTTTTCCGCTGCTGACGTGCTAAATTTCAAACTTCTCAGCTTGGCATTTAACACCCTTCATGAGTGGACACACATTCACTATCCAATGTCTCATGACTTCCAAGAATCAGTCTAGTCTTCCTACCCCATCCTGCCCAATGTAGCAATGTACCATCTCCCCTACCTCTTTCCTCAAATTAAAGAACACTGTCTCTTTTTCTATTAGTCTTCAAAATCCATTTCTGTCCCACCTCCTTCATGAAATACTTCCTGTGTATGTGAATCCACAGTGAGTATCTCCCTTCTGTGAATTCTGTAAACAATTGTTGTCTAGACTAGGATTTTTCAAACTGTGCTTACATTCTCAGGGAGTATTTGGCCAGCATAAGTCAAGCTTTTGGTGTTTTTGTAAAACTACTGATTATATATTCAAATTTAGCTGAGCATGTTATTTCCAAACCCAGTTTCTTTCTTATCGTTTACTTCCAAATTACATCCTCATGTTATGATGGTGCATTTATTCCCAAGTACAAATTAAGAATCATTAAAATTTGTTTTGTGATGTACAGATAGAGAACTGCTTATTATTAATGTTATTTAAAACCATGACCATTGGGAAAATAGTATGAAAAAGAACTGGTATAACAATTTCCACAGTTTTTGAACCCAATACACTTTGTTATTTATTTCCTACACCCTTTTTTCCTCTCTCACCATTTTGTTATGGGATTTTTAGCTAGAAATTGGTATAAAATTTGTTGCATTGGAATAGTCTGGCAAACATTCATTGTATACCTACTCTCTGGCAGGAACAGTGATAGATGATTGTGATACAAAGATAAAAAAGCTCCTGCTGGAAGAGCAAGAGTTTTCCAGATGGATTCAATGTGCAAGGACATTCTAGACAGAGGGAACAGCATATGCAAACTCATGTGTCCTAGAATGAATCAGACATAACAACTTTGTGATCCAGATTCTGTGGAATTTTTTTAAATTGAAAAATTTCGTGACTTTTAAAAGTTTGTCAGCGTCTGGATTAAACCCTTTCCCTTTGTCATACATTCATTCCCCTTTGCCATCTTGCTCTCCACAAGGGCAGTTCAGGGTCTAGATTGAGATGCAAATAACCTTTAATGAGAACTGCTGGTATAGATTTTCATATATCTGAAAATTTTCATATATAAATGAAAATCTTTTAATTCTGACACCATCTTATGTGTTTATCACCATCTTCAATTTAGAGAAGAAGAAAGCGAGGCTCAGGTGGGTAAAATGACTTGTCTAAAATATCCCAAATAGGAAATGATAGAGGGATGTGAGTTAGGACCATATCACACCTGGAGATGGGCATTTTTGGGGCTGGGTTGAGGAAGACATTCCTTCCCATTTCAGTACAGCTTGCCTTCTGGTTAACTGTGTCTTGTATAGAGAGAAGCCTTTAAACTGAAGGGTGATCCTTTCTTTATTCATGGTATTAGTACAAAGAGGTGACTTAAAGAGTTTGGATTTCAGGGAGCTTCTCCAGTCCTTCCAGCTCTGGAGCTGGCACATAATAGAAACTTCTTGTTGAACTACTGAATCCTGCGGTGACTGTGTCCAGTCTCTCCTCTTAGACTCAAAGTTCCTTGTGGGCAGCGTCCCAGTGTGTCTTTCCAAGAACACTGTACAGTTGGGTAGGCTTTGGATAATGTTTGTTAAATCATGAATGAATGAATGATATTTGAGGTGTGTGTGTGTGTGTGTGGGGGCGGTTGTTGAGGGAAGCCCAAGCCTGTCTCCAAAGACTTTCCAGCGTTTATGGGGTGCTGTCCTCGCTTCCCTTGGAACCTCTGGATGTGCTATTTCTCCCCTCCTTCTTGTGGACTCCACATTTTACAAACCAAGCCTTGGAGAGGAGTTACGCAGCTAGGGAGGGGCCCGTGCAGGCCCGAGGGGCCAGGTCTCTTAGGGTGGCGCCCACTCCCTCCCTGGGGGTGGGGGCAAGAGGTCAGGACCTGGGGCCAACTAAGCCCAGCTGGGACTCCTGCCCTACGACCCGCACACGCAGCCCTCTACCTGTTTTCCCCGCCGCCCCTTCGCAGCCTTGAGCGGGGTGCGTCCGGCGGGCACCTGGCCCGCTACCCCCGGGGGCACCGTCGGCCGCCTCCGGAGCCCGCCCGGGGTGGCGGCGCGGGCCCGAGCGCTCGCGGACTCCACGACCGGTCCCCCGGGGCGCGGCCGGGCAATCGCCCCCGCCCCCCCCCGCCCCGGGGGCCGGGCCGGGCTCCCGGGGGGCGGGGACTCGCCCAGTGGCAGCAGCGTCCGGGCCGGCGGCGGGCGCGGGGCGGCTTCCTGCAGGCGGCGCCGGGGCGAGCCGTTGCCCGCTGCAGCCACCGCCGCCGGGTCGCCGGGTCGCGGGGGCCGCGGTGCTCGGGCCGCGTCGGTGCCATCCGGGCGCGCTGCGCGGCCGTCGCTGCTGCCCGCGCTCGTGCCGCCGCCGCCGCCGCCGCTGCCGGTTACGCCAGCCCCGCCGCCGCCCGCTCTGATTCTGCGCATAGGCAGCCCCCAAGCCTGTCATTCTGCAAAAACACAGTTTACTCAACACACCACACACACACTCACACACACACGCGCGCACACACACGCGCACCCTGGCCCCCTCGCGCACACGCACGGAGGGCGCGAGCGAGCAGACGCGCACACCCGGCGAGCCAAGTTCCGCAGCCTGGCATGGCTTCTGGGGACCTTTACGAGGTACGGGGACGCTGGGGCGCGGGCCGGCCCCAGCCCGCGGGCGGCGGGCGGCGGGCGGCGGGGACCGGGCCGGGGCCGGGGCCGGGCGCGAGCCGGAGTTGCCGAGCCCGCGGCGGCGGCGGCGGCGGCGGCCGGAGGGCGGCGGGGGCCGGGCGCGCCTCTCTCCCGCCCGCCCTCCCGCGGCGCCCGCGCCCGCTCCCTCTTTCTCTTTCTCTCGCACACACACTCTTACTCCATCTACTTTGCGGCCTTGGAGGGGAAGGAGGAAGCCGGGCGGAGCCGGGGCGGGGGAGGTAGCGGTCCCGGGGAGGTGTTTGTCGCCCGACGAGCCGCCTCGAGTGCAGAAAGTACAGGTAAAAGTCGGCGCCGGACGTGCGGGGAATGCGGGGGGCCGCGCGGCGGCCGGCAGGGGTGCGGGGCGGGGGGTGCGCGATACGGGTTGGGCCGGGGGCGCGGGAGAGCAGCGGGGCGGGAGATGGGAGTGGAGCCTGGTCCCGGGCGGGGTCCTGTGTGTGGGGGATTTAAGGGGGGCGGCAGAATGCGGGTTCGGGAGACACCCGTCAAACCGCTCCCCGGGGCTACTAGGCCACCGCCCCCCTCCCCCCACCTGCTGCCCCCGTCACCGGCTCGGAAGCCCTCCAGGCCGGGGCGTGGGGGCGGTCCTTGCGGGTGTCGTTCTTACCGGGGACGAAAGGGGGCGCTGCAGAGGGCCCTCGGTGGAAGGAAGAGAACATGGAAGTCGGAGGTGGGTGGTAACACGTTGCTGGAGGATATGTGATGTGAGCCCTGCTTCCAACACACTGTGTCACCCTCAGTGGATACCTGTCTCCAGGTTCACACAAGTAGTGGCCGGCAGTCGATACTTTGAAAGTGTCTCAAAAGTGGTCAAGGAAGATATTAGCTTGGCATCTTGGAAACAATGGAGAAAGAGCCGTGTCTCTGGGAGATCGGTTTAGCTAGTTCTTGACACAACTGTTCCTGCGGTTGGATTTCCTCCCAAGTGGACAAAACAAGAAACAATCCCAACTTCCTGCACTGAATGCCCCCAAAGAGGTGTTAGCCCTCAAGAGAAGATTCAGGGTAAGGAAGCCAAGAGACCAGCCATCTTCAACCAGAAGGCCTGGGGATCCTCCAAGAAACCAGCGTCCTTGGTCAGCCGGGACCTAGACTTCCCGAAGATACATCTGTTAATGCTGTCCCTGGTTCTCAAGGCTTTTGGCAGAAATGAGATGAGCACCTGAAAGGGTAGAATTAACCTTCTTGGTAAGAGACTTTGGGGGTGATTCACCCACTATGAGCATTTTCCTCTGGTCCCTTTGGGCAGCTGAAGCTTTTTCAGATGGTGGATTTTCTGGCTGCTGTGAGAGAAGAATAGAGAACATACAAGTTAGCATTTTTGCTTCCTGTGTAACCATGGCCTTATAGATGATTCTGGACTTGATGAGGCCCGGTCATGGACGACTAGCCAGTGGGCCCATGTGGAATGTATATGTGATCTTAGCACTCCTTGAAAGAGTGATGCAAGTTGATCTCTCGCCTACTGCCTTCCTCATCCCTCTGCTAATCCCTAAGGAAGATGAAGTTGGATGAAAGCATGGCGAAGCACTCTGATGGACTGTGGCCAGTGGGCCACCCAAGAAGCCCTTTGGTCTCTTTCAAGATGGCAGAGCTGTTTTCTTAAATTAAAAGTTGAAGCACAGTAAAATGAGAGGTTTGATTGAGATTTCTGAAGTATAACTAGCACTATTTAGGGCATTGGCCAAAATAGGTATTTTTCGGGGACAAAGCTCATCTCATTGGGAGCATAGATTTTTCTACCCATTGATACTGAGTCATGTTAGAGCTGCTGACTTTGCCTAGTGAAAAGTTGCGTCATGAAGGCATTGAGAGGATGCATTAGGGGCTGTTAGTGTTTCTCCATTTAAAGTTTGGAACTTATGAACCTTCAGGGGATAATTTCTCATTTAATGATCATCTGAAACTACCTTCCTTAAGATTGGTAATTATAGTTGCCAGATCAGTCTTTTAAGAGGGGAGTTTTCACACCAGCCTTAGAACCATCTTAGCACCTCAAGAGTTCTTATTGAAGTTCAATAATCAGGATAATAATAATTACTTCTGTGATAGTAGATAATTGTACTAGAAATAAAATAATTTTCCCATGGCTGATTATTCGCATAGTCATTACTTAAAGGGCTACATTGCATTACGAGAATATAACCAATGTCAACATTTTTATAGCTTGTGTCTATGATGCGTAACATATACTGAAGAATTTAAATTGTTCAAATTTAGTTTTAAAAACAATTAGGAAGTGCTAATTGTACATTAGCATATATAGTTCTAACTGTAAAGTTTTGTATGTAAAAAGTAAGATGTTGATTTAAGGACAATACTTGGAATATCTAGTATATCGATGGACTTTAAAAGAAAAATAAAGAAAACTTATCTAATTCTCAATATTGGTATTACATTAATTATTATATTTGAGTGTATATAAAATGGCTTCTTGTAACCTCTAACCAAGAAACCACATTTTGAGTAGGCTAAAAACTCTTGCACTTCTAATTGACATTTTCACCTGTGTGTCTAACGACATTATTCTCAACCCTTTCTGGTGGAGATGTGATTTGGATTATAGAGATTCTTTACCTTCTCTTTGCTATTTCAGACAATTAAGTTGTAAAGAATAAATATTCCCCAAATAGTAGTTTTTCGAAATAGGTGTGATTCTAACGACACCAGAAAATGAAAAGTTTGTTTATGCAATGGTACTCTTCAATTATAATGAAGATATATGGAATCAAGCTCAGTTTTTAAAATTTTGGATCTTGATTAATGGTTCTACTTTGTTTCTCCTTCAGCAGAGTTCTCATCCTTTAGTATATTATAGCCATCACCTATATTATAGCTATCACTCTTCTTAGAGTCAGGTATCTGGATACAAAATAAAATTCCTTATCCAAATGTTCTGGTCTACATTCTGTCAGATGTAAGGGTCATAAAGTGGCAGTCTATAAGTCAGGTCTGGGTTATCCATGTATTTTATCTTACCTTAAAGGTAGATAAGAAAAATGGACTTGAGTCCCTTTAGATGGAGCATTTGATCTCTAGTTTGGCATTGGACTCCCTATCACTATGTACCCATTCTGCTTCATTCTTATAGTACTTATTTGGCTTCAGTAGGCATTTGAGTTTGCAACCCCAGGATTCTGGTCAATCATTTGCTAAGATGTTTGGTGCCAGGAAGTCACAATCAGTGGAAAGAGGATCTAAATTCTCTTGTGTATCTCTTGTGTCCTTAGCTTCTTGCACATCCAAGTACTCCTTGACTGAATCCGTGAATAGAAGACTGAATTAAGTATCTATAAAGCACACTTGGTGACTTTTGTTATCCTTGTGTTTTGTATCCCTCTGTTCTCTTTTATTCTATAGCTCATGATCTCTTGATGGTGCTAACACCATATCTAGGGGTGGCTCTCAGTTCCCTCTGGAAGGGAGTCCCTTTCCAGAATACTGTACTGTTGTTCATTATTCATCTAAGCTTCAACCATGTGACTTTCCCTGAGGCTGCTGGGTGCTATTTTACACTTCCTCCCTTGTGATTAGCTGACATTGTAGAGGTCTCCTCCACTTTGTTGACAAAAATGTTCAAGAAGAATGCTCTGTGTCTTGATCTATGTCTATAAAGAAAGTCAGCAGTGGCCAAGTTGACATTTATCAAGATGGACTTGATGTGATAGTCCTTTGTGTGTTGTCAACATTCAGTTTATTTATACTTTCCAAATTCTATTTTAAAAGGGTAAAATGTGCCATATGGCTTTTTTTTTTGATTGGTGCATGCATCCATGTCTATTTAATATATACATGTGTGTGATTATGTACGTGTGTGTATTGTGTATGTATGTATGTGTGTGTGTGTGTTTTTATTTCATTCCAAATAAAATAAGTAACAATAATAATAATAATACAATAATTTTAGTTTTGTTGAAAGAAATTTACTTTAGTTAAAAATGGAAAACTCTGCTATTGTGATGAAAACAGGCATTTCCATTATAGTGCTGTATGTGCATCTTGTCTTCTGCAAAATCATGCAACAAAAAATAACAGGACTTATGCAAAAAACAGGATTGAGGCAAACCACTGCAAACCTATGGAACTTTGTAACCAGAATAAAAAACAAAACAAATCTAATAAAAATACAGTTCGTTTAAATCTCCATCTGGCTGGTGTTTGCCCTAACAGGTCAGTCTACTCTTTACAGTTTCAAATTGGGCTTGTACTTCCTTCTTCTTTCTGTAGATTGCAGAAGGCATTTGCTTCTAACAGAGACCATTGTCATCAAAATTAAATCTGGCCCAAGGTATAGCCCTCTTCATTCATCCATATAAGGAGAAATATTTTCATAGCTTCTTTAAAAATTTTTTTTATTTTTCAGTTACAGTTGACATACAACATTATATTAGTTTCAGGTATACAACATAGTGATTAGACATTTATATACCTTACAAAGCAAACACCCATAATATTATATTCATAGCTTCCTTGTATCGGTAGCTTGCAGCGTCACCAGGCAGGTTTAACATAGTGGAAAGCACAGTGGTTCTTAAAGCCATGATCAGCCACTACTCAGGTTAAAAGAAGGCACTTGAGAGTGTTTCCAGCTTTGTTCTAAGGTCTTCATACATTGTTAATTTTTTTTTTCCCTTGTGAGAGTGCTTTCCTATGATTGCTTTGAAATATCAACAAACTAGGAAAAATCACATAAGAATTAACACAATTTACTTGTTATACTGACGTCATTCCCCTAATCCCCTCTCATGTCTGAGGTAGTTCCTGTCAAAGAAACATGTGTAGTAAGTAGTGGAACAGACAAGTCAGTGATATAACTGCTTGAATCTCTTTACCAGTTATTGAAGAGGCCAATATCTTCAAAGAAAATATATCAGTTGAGTTGGCTCCATTCTTTGGCATATAATAGGCACCTGATGAAAATTGAACACATATATGAACCTCTTATCTTTTGAAGGTTATTTTAAATTATTCCCTCTAGGTAGACATCAGCTTATTTTCAACTAGACTTTTGTGTCAAGTCATTCCCCATTGCGTAAGATCATTCCTTCAGAGGCTTACACTGTCCTTGGAAGGAGTTTGTATAGCTCCTTAAAGCCTGACCAATTGCTGAGGAATGGTTCAGGCATTGTAATGATCAAAGATCTTAAGTATTTGAGACATTCATTTAGATTCCGAAAATGTGCGTCATTCTGCATCTCTTGCATGGTGCAGAGAGGTATAGATATGGCTGAATTCATAGCACAATCATTGTTTATTTTACCTTAATGGAACACCAAATATATGTCAAGCACTAGAGAAATTCTGACATTGTGCTCTCAATTTGCCTATGGTCTAGTTGGAGATGTAGTTAAGAAAACAGGCAGTTTACAATACAGTGGGAAAAGTGTTAGTACAGTGGAGAAGGAAATTTCAAGAATTGGGGGGACCCAGCCTTTGAGGAATGAGAGAAGTCTTCCCAGAGGAGGTGATGGCTATTGAGTTTAAATTAAGAAATGAGCATGATCAGATTGCAAGATTTATTGAGAATATTTTCTGCTTTTGAAAGCAATGTGTTAATTGTTGAAGCTTAAATACAAGCATACAGAAAAAATGATAATACCTAAGATAACTATTGTTATACATTTAGCATATTCTTGATGTTCAGTAAATATTAAAGTGTTTTCTGAATTAATATGTTAACTTTTTTGGTATAGATATAAAGGTAAGAATGAAATTGTTTTCTGTACACATTTATGTAATTTAAAAAACCAGTTTGGAACATAGGGTACATTACTGTTTTATAACTAATTTTTCCCATATGTAAATAAATAGTGAACATTTTCTTGCAATCTAAAATATTATTCTATATCATGATTTTTGATGTTAGGTTAATTTTCATTTGAATAGGCACACCATTTTGTCTGTAACCCCTGTTGTTGGATTATTTCCATTTGTAAACCATTATAAATATTGCTGTTTCTAACCTCTGTGAATATAATTCTTTGTATGCACATCTTATTAATTTCCTCAGGATAAATTCTGAGAAATGTAATTACTAGCTTGCAGAATGTTAACGTTTTTAACTCTATTGATAATGTCAAATCACCCTTCAGAAATGGACAGTGGATTAGATTGGAGGAAGACCTTTTCAGTAATTGAAACAAGCAATGTTGGTGGCTTGAACTAAGGGGGTCGTGATGGAGGTAGAGAGACTTGGGGGAATTGAAAGATTTAAAAAGAATTAACACAATTTGTTATGCAAGTCAGGATTGTATTTGGCTTCATGTAATAGAAAATATTCAATGGCTTAAACTGTATATTTTAAGGTTTACTATCTGACATGAAATAAGATTGGAGTTAAGCAGTCCAAGGTTGGTATGATTTTCTATCAAGTTCTCAGAGTACCAGGCTCTTTCTTTCTCTTTCATCTTCAGCTTTGGCTCTGTCCTCAAGGTCACTGCTTGGTCCAAGGTGCCCTTGGAGCCTAGTCATCTTTTTCATAAGAGAAAGGAAGGAACAGCAAGGAGGGAAGGGCAAAAGTTGAGTCATCCTCTTTAAACAGCTGTCTGGGCATTCCATGCAATCCTGCTCCCAGCTCAATGGCCTGAATATAATTATGTGGTTACATATAGCTGCAAAGGAGGCTGGAAAATGTGATTGCAGCTGCACTCTCCTTTCTCCCCTTCAAATGAAACCTGACTGATAGTATGTAAGGATTGAGAGAAAGGCAGGAGTTGAGGGATAACTTCTTGGTTTCTGTTTTAGTTCACTAGATGTACGGTGGAACCAGTCATGAAGATGGAGAACCTAGGAAGAGACATTAATTAATGGCAGTGGGGGCAGTGGAAAGGACAGTGAGTTTAGAGTGTTTGTAGGGCATCCGGGTATAGATGTCCATATTGGTAGGTCATATGAGTCTGAAGCCCAGAAGCAATATTTGGCATGGAGATAGAGATTGGGAATTTTTTGTGTAGAGGTTATAATTAAAGCCAAAGAATGGTGTGTAAGCATGAGGAGGATCCAATGATGGAGTATTGGAGAAAATGGACATTTAAGGGATGGAAGAAGAGAATCATTAGATTTACAAAGACTAACAAGAGAGGTAGAAGGAAATATAAGAGGCTGTGCTGTTATGGAAGGCAGTGGAAAATTGCATTTCAAGAAAGAAGGCGTGGTCAGTAACTAGTGTCCTTTGGATTTAATACCCAGTAAGTTATTGGTAACCTGGAGGAGCATCTATTCCATGTGGAGTATGTTGGTGGTGGAGGAGGGCTTGATTGCAGTGTGATGATGAGTGGGGGTTGTGGGGAATATGGATGTAGAAACTTCTTATGTGGGTGACACTTAAAAATCTTGAGAATGATAGCGAGAAAAGCATGAATGCGATATCCAGGGGTGGGGTGGAGAAAGGATCAGCCATCTCTATTCTCGTAGTTCTACACATGTTCTGCTACTTTGGATGACTTGGATAATAAAATATTGTGTAGATTTTGGATTATTGGACATATATTCTTAGAAGTAATTTTCCATAAACCTTATAAATCCTTCTCTTGCTGACCTATGACAGTGAGGTCCAACGTCTTCAGTGATTTTAGCTGGAGAATAAAAGTAGAATATGTATAATGTAATCATACAGAATCTTTCGAAATAAAAGTTGTTCAAGGAGAATATTTTTCTCAATTGAGGACAAGGAGGTAAAGTTCTTTGTTAAGGTTTTGCCACACCAGCATTCCTCTGGAAGAGGAAGGGTGGCCAGAACACTACAGAGCTACTGATGAATGAATGTGATGGTCAGTTTTATGTGTCAATTTGGCTGGCTCCAGTCCCTAGCTATTCAATCAAACACTAATCCAGGTGCCATAAAAGCATTGTGTAGATGTGGTTAAAGTCCATAATCAGTTGACTTTAAGTAAGGGAGATAGATTATTTTAGATAATCCCGGTGAGCCTGACTGAAACAGTCAAAAGGCCGTAAGAATAGAACCGAGGCTTTTCTCAAGAAGAAACTCCATCTGGGGACAGCAGCTTGAGCCTGGAGGAGTTCAGCTTGCCCTTCCTAATGGCCTGCCCTGTGAACTTCAGACTTGCCTAATGAGCCCCACAACCATGTAGGCCAGTTCCTTGCAATAAATTACTTAATGTACATATATTCTAGTGGCTCTGCTTCTGTGGGTGAATCCGGATTAAACAGGGTTCTTGTCCATACTCTGTTTAATCACACTATGTGGATTAAATCTTTTAATCCTTTTGAACCTTGGTGGCCTTTGGTGTAAAATGAGATCTCTTTTATTTTTGAAAACTCTCCTTCTGATTGAGTCTGTTACTTCAATAAATACCTTACTTGTTAGTAGCTGTTATCAACTTGTTGGTATGCATGTGAGAAAAGGGGCAAACTTAGAGCTTGAAGAACCCTGTCAGGTCTTGGTGTCACACTGGAGGTGTTCCGGTGAAGCCATGGCCAGTGGATAGAGGCTGCTGCTTCCAAAGGCCACATCACTCCAGTGAAAGGCCGACCAGTTCACCTTATAAAGCAACAAACTCCTGAGAAGCCTTGGAGGGCCATTAGTTTGTCATTTTATGTCCTGCTTTCTATTATTGTAAAGGGCGCTGCTCTCAATTAGTCCCTCTTGATTCAGTCATCCCGTCCTTCCCAGAACCCCCCAGTGTCCATCCATCGGCACACTGCTTTATAAACACCTTAGAGAAGTGTCAGCATGGAGACTTTAGGGACACATCTATGGGGCTGGGGCTCTGGGCCACACTCTGCCATGCCAGGAAGTCCCTCCTGAGGGTCACCACCCCATTCTCACATCTCGACGAGGGCATTTTCTTCTTTGGTTTTCATTCTTTGTCTTCTAATTCAGTGTTTTAAAAATTATATCTCAAGGGGTCTTACTAACAAACCATGGGTCTTATACAGATGCTGCATGTAGCACAGGACCACCTGCAGGGACATATTTTGGAGGCTTCATTTCTGTTGAGTCCCTGCCCCTTATTAAAAAAAAAATTTTTTTAATTATAGTTGACATGCCATATCATATTCGTTTCTGGTGTACAGCATAGTGGTTAGACATTTATGTAACTCACAGAGTGATCCCCTGATAAGTCTTGTATCCATCTGACCCACCCCTTATTCTTGAAACATGTTCCTTGACTGGTTCTCCTGTTCCTCATTTGCCTCTGGGTCCTTGTCTTCTGCTGCCTGTTCTTTAAACTTTGTGGCTTCTTATGAGTTTGACTCAGGGTTCTCCTCTCCTTGTACTGCAGTGAATGGATGATTTCCAAGTCTTTGACACTTGTCTGGAATTTTCTCCTGAGCTCCAGAGCTATCCATATAACTACGTTTGGACCATTAAACTGAAAATACCCAAAGT
Source organism: Macroglossus sobrinus (assembly GCA_004027375.1). NCBI lineage: Eukaryota > Metazoa > Chordata > Mammalia > Chiroptera > Pteropodidae > Macroglossus > Macroglossus sobrinus. The sequence continues at coordinate 111,938 of PVKZ01003135.1, forward strand.
TGAGCTTAGGATCTTCCTATGTAAAATTTGCTCTTCCTTCCGGGTTCCTTCCTAGCTCAGTCATACCTGCATCCACCTGTTCTTCAGCTGGAAATGTGGCCTCCCGTGTTTTGCCCAGATGCCAAGTGTGTTCTATTGAATCAGCACCCTGCATATTTCTTGAATCTGTCATTTCCTCTTTATATAGACACCCTTTCCACTTTAATTCAGGGTACAACTCCCATTGTTTGGGTTTCTCCAGCATATCTCAGCTGATGTCTCAGCATCTAGTCCAATTATTCTCCATATTGTACTCACCAGGATCTTTTAAAATTCCTGGTTTATCATGTCTCTCTCTTGATTAAATACCTTTAAGTGATGTATAAGCTGTTTATGATTGGCCCCTTCTCACCTCCTACTAGTTTTTCGCTTCCAGCATATAGTCTCTTTGGAGAGACCGGCTCTCAGTTCCTTGTGCTCCATGTGCTCTCCTCTATTCACACCCTCAGAATGACTGGGGCATTCTCCATTATCAACCCCTGCCACATTTTTGCTTTCTTAATTTCTGCTCATCCTTTGGGTCTCAGCTTTGGCAAAATTCCCTGACTCGTGAAGGGTTTTCTTTGGGCCCTGGTAGAACCCCATTCTTCTTTTGTTATAGTAATCACTTAAATGTGTTGTAATTTATTATCTTGTTTTCTAAGTCTCTCACTAGATCGTTAAGTTTTGCGAGGACAGTGATTCTGTCTTGTTCCAACTTTAGCGCCTGGCACAGTAGAAGACTCAAAAAACAATATGTTTAATGAAAGGATACATTCAGGTTGAAACTGTCTCAGATATCTCTGCAAACTGTTCTGTATGAAGCATGAAGGCATTTTTAGTCTTTCAGATTTTTTAAGGGCATATAACTCTTGAGTCTATTTTTTATGTCTTTATTGATAAATTAATCAGTGGACATTGGTTTTTTATAAGCCAAACTCACTGACAGCATCCAGCTTTGTATTATCAATAAACCTAATGCAGTCTTGAATTCAGAGAATTGCTAAAGCTTGGAGTTAGATGGGAGTTTTGAAATCACCTTTTTAGTCTTCACTAACTTATCCAACAAGTGAACCAAAGTGTGGGCTTCTTTTTTCTATGAAAGGATACAAATGCTCAAAATTCTAAGACTGGCTGTTTGCCTTCACTAAAATCTGAGTATATCATATACAAGACAGAGGCAGTATATTCCTGGACTATTCTGTAGTGTTCCCTTGAAAATCTTGACGTCATTATTGCTTTCTCGTGCAAGACCTAGTAAAAGAGGCCAGTGAGGCTCAGCACAGCCTTGAGTCTTGTTTAATTATCTTGTCGATGAACAGTGGGGTCAGCACCTCCCTCCACTGACACACCACAGACCTTGACATTATGGGAAGCTCTCGATATATAACCTTGTTCTGGAAATCCAAACTCATTTATGAACTGTTGAGAGTCAGATCAAGTAATGGAATTCAAAGCACCTGTTGTGATAAAAAATGAAGCTGTAAAAATTTTCATATCTAGATATATTTACATTGCTATGTTTGCTTGTCTGTGTTGCCAGCTAAACCCACATTTACTTTGAAGAATATGGTAGCCACAGAAACAGAGTGTGAAACAGACTTTGGTAAGGGTCTTGTAGTGAATAGGAGGAGGAAGGGAACGGCCCAGTGGCTGCCATTGGGATGCAAAAGCATATGGACCCTCTTCAAACTGCAGGTCTAATTTTCTCTCCGAATTGATGTATATATTGGTACTATGTAGAAAGTCATAGATTGCTCTCTTACCTTGGTTATCAAACATAGCAAAGATGGCAAAGTGTTTGATATGTCGAGGTGCTTCTGTTTTATTATCCCCCACTGCTCACTCTTGTGTAGCCATGTCTGTGCTGTTGACTTTTGGAGAAGCCGATGCAGATCCTTTTAGTTTTTGACTTACTCAGTATATCTTTTGAAGAAATCTAATCCCTGATCCTGGATGATGTGTAAAGAGAGTACTGAAGTGCAACTTTCTATGATTCTTATATAAAATAATAATAAAAAATAATAGTAAAAACTGTAATGATAGCACTTATTGAGTATTTACTGTGTGCCAGACACCAAATGTCTAGATTCTTCACGTGCATTATCTCGATTTAGTCCTTCCTATGGGATGGATATTAATATTGTCTCCATTTTATTCAGAAACTGAGGCTCATAGCCACTGGATGGTGGAGCCAAGATTTAAACTACATCATCTAAGGCACTCATCTCTTGATAAATTATAAAATGCCCATGTTTCCCTTTTAACTTCCTTTCTTTTGTTACTAGGTGGCACGTCTGCCTTTTCTCTCCCTTTTTCCTGTGCTTTACACAGAATCCTAGGTATAGGTCAGTGAGTATTGTACTAAGAAAAAGAAAAAAAACCAAGAAAATCTTCCTCTTTCTCCATGCTGATAGCACAAAAACACAGTTGTGTATGTCCAGTCATTCAGGAAAGGGATTGCATAGGCCAGCCTACGTGTTGGTGTGTGAAGGGATGCCTGTGAAATGAGCTAATTGGGATGGAGAATCCTCCTTTTGAATTTGTGTGAGCAGATATTTGTCAACACTGTTTTAAGTCCTGCTACTTCAGAAATAGTGATGGCCCCGCCCACCTAGTAATGACCATGGAGGAACCAATTTCTGTGGTCTTGGTATTGGTTGACCTTTACTCAGGCTTTAGTATTCAGGAGAAGACTGGTTTTGGGGGCAGTTGTTAACATTTCTTGGTCAGTTTCATCCCTTCAGCATATTTCTGAGCCTCAGTACATTTTTTCATGTGCCTTTTTTTTTCTTTTGGTTTATACTTCCCTTCATGGTTGGAATTGGCAGTATAGTGTCTTTGAAACTTTCTTTACTTTCATATACTGTACTTATAGTTTGGGGCCAGGTGCCATATGTGGATTTGTGCTGAAAACAGCTAGGCTTCCCATTTGTGAGGCAAATAATCCCAATAATCAAATGGGTCTTCTCACTTAACTTTTTATAAAACATACACATGACTAATCTTTACTAAAATTAAGATATATGTACAGATGAGTAGAAATATTTATACCGATACTTAGAGAAATACAGAGAGCCAGAAAGAGATGTATAATACTAACTTTTCACCATCTGTATGATGGTAATTTATCAGTATACTTTGTGTCAGAAACTCAGCTTGAATAGAGAGGAAAACAGGTATATGAGATAATACATATATGTATATATACATATATGTACATATATACATATATATGTACACAATATATATATGTATATATACATATACAAACATACACAATTTCTTTCTTTCCTAGGTGTTTTACATTGAGTTGTCCAAATGGCCTGACATTTATATTGATTTTAGCAGAGTCTTAGACTCTGGTAGGAATATCTTTGATGTCATCCAGTCTGATTCCTCACCCAGCACCTATATCCTTCTGTGATCACCTAGTTCTCCTGGGAAACGTTCCAAGGAAATGGGCTGCTCTGTCTTAAAGGGCAGTTTCTTCCATTTTGACATAGGGTGCTAGCTGTTGAAAAATGCTTTGCTATGGTGAGCCAAAGTCTGCCTTCTTGAGCAATTTCCACCTGTTGGTAAGAGCAATGGATTCAGTCACCAAGAACTATGGGTTTCATTTCCTAAGTAGTGTCATTTCCCTTGATGCCATCCTAGTCCTTGTTATTTCTTTGCCCCTTAGGGAACAAATAATAGGTTCTTAACTGGACTCCCAGCATTTCCTCTTTGCCACTCTCTATTCTCATACTGTATCCAAAGTGAGTGATTGAAAAGGTAATTCTGTACAGGTCACTGTCTTTCCAAAGTCTTCTTTGGTCTCCCATCGTTCTTGGGTAAATGTCCCTAATACTGAATATGATCCAACACCTGTTTGCCTTTCCAGGTTAAGATCACTTTCCCTTTCCTTCTCTTTGTACCACACTCAACTGCCTCTTTTCAGTTCATCTGAACGTTCTTTGCCTCAGGACCTTTACTCATGCTGATTCTTGTGCTTTCAGGCCTCTGGCCCTACCAAGTCTTCTCTTCCTTCACTTTTCAGCCCTAAACTTGATTCACCAGAGGAGCCTTCCCTGACCCAAGGCCAGAGTAGTCCTCCATGTTGCGTATCCTTGAGCATCCAGTGCCTGTCCTACGCAGCAATGCTGTCCTAGAAGACAGTATTTAAGGACTGTCTTCTTGAAGGTAGAATCATGGCTGGTTCAGTGATGTATTTCCAGTTAGAGAATAACAGGTACTTGTGGAAGTCTTTCAAGTATTCCAGAAAGTTCTGAGTTACTAGAAATTATGACTGTTTTGTCCTCCAGTGTATGGATCACTATATTTTTTTTCAGGCTCTTATCAGATGTATTTGCCAATCCTTCACTCTCCTGGTCATTCTCTCACGGATGCCTCTAGTCTATTTAATGCCATGCTTTAAACATACTACCTACTTGATTTTATCAGTAAAGGTCACTTTTTGTAATTTGGACACTGGACCTTTTATGAATTTAGTTTCAGGATAAACCTGAATTAACGAATAACCATTTAAAAAATAACATGAAGGAAAACGGTCATCTTATAACTTTTGGGCAGTGAGTCAAGTGGAATATTAATAATGCTAAACATGTACATTAAAAACAAAAAAGAATAAACTTAGCATTCATCTCAAAAAGTTAGATAAAACAGCAAAATGAGTAGAAGGAATTATAAAGAAGGAATAAATGTAAATAAAAGCAAAAACAACAATAAAGTAGAAAAGAGAAAAATAGTAGAATAAGTGTATTAAAAGTTTTATTAGCTTTTTTGTGTTAAAATTTTAGATATATATACTTTCACTATTCTTTTTTGTTGTGGATATATATACATATAAAACAAAACTTGCCCTTTTAACCATTTTAAGTACACAATCGAGTGGCATTTATTATTTTCACAATGTTTTGCATCCATCACCACTACTTTGTTCCAGAACATTGTTTATCACCCGGAGAGGAAACCCCATTCCCATTAAATAGGCATTCCCTATTTCCCCAGCCCAAGACAACCACTAATCTGCTTTCTGTCTTTATGGATTTGCCTATTTTGAACATTTTATATAAATAAAATCATGTAATATATGGGTCTTTTCTATCAGGATTTATTTTTAACTTACCATAGTGTTTTCAAGGTTCCTTCATGTGGTGGTATGTAGTCAGAATTTCATTCCTTTTTATGGCTGAATATTATCCTCTGGTATTGTATGTGTACCACATTTTGTTTATCCATTTATCTATTGATGGACACTTGGTAGTTTACACCTTTTGGCTATTGTGAATAATGCTGCTATGAACTTGGCTTGTAAGTAACTGTTTGGGTCTCCATTTTCATTTCTTTTGGGAATAGACCAAAGAGTGGAATTGCTAGGTTTTATTGTAATTCTATGTTTGACTTTTGGAGAAACTGCCAAACTCTTTTTGACATTTGCACTATCTTACATTCTCACCAGCAATGTACTGATTCCATTTTCTTCACATCTTTGTTAACGCTTGTTACTTTCCATTTTTTAATTATAGCCATCTTGGTAGTTAAGAAGTAGAATCTCATCGTTTTGATTTGAATTTCCTTGAATGACTAATGATGTTGAACCTCTTTTCATGTGCTTATTGGCATTTGTATATCTTTGCAGAAATGTCTATTCAAGTCCTTTGCCCTTTTTAAAAATCGTGTTGTCTGTCTTTTTTGTTGTAGAGTTGTACGAGTTCTTTGTATATTCTAGGTGTTAAACCCTTAACAACTATATGATTTGAAAACATTTTCTCACATTCTATGCATTGTTTTTTTACTCTTGACAGTGTTATTCTATTCACGAAAGTTGTAATTTAAGTGAAGTATCTATTTTTTCTTTTGTTGCCTGAGATTTTGGTGTCAGAATAGAATTTCCAGTACTGTGTTGAATAGAAGTGGAGAAAGAAGGCATTGTAGTTCCGTTCCTAATCTTAAGAGAAATGCTTTCAGTTTTTCACTATTAAATATGATTTGGCTGTGGATTTTTCAGAAATGCTATTTTATCATGTTGAGAAAGTTTCCTTCTATACCTGGTTTTCTGACTTTTTATTATAAAATGGTGATGGATTTTTTCAAATGCCTTTTCTGTGTCTGTTGAAATTATTATGCCTTGCATTACTGGGATTGAATCCCACTTGGTCATGGTGTATGATCCTTTTAACATACTGGTTTTGGCTTGCTAGCATTGTTGAGGATTTTTGTGTCTATATTCATAGGAAATATTGGCCTATAGTTTTCTTGTAGTGTTTTTGTCTGGCTTTGATATCAGGGTAATCTTGGCATCATAGAATGAATTAAGAAGTATTCCCTCTTCTTTAAATGCTGGGTAGAATTCACCAGTGAAGTCATCTGGTCCTGGCCTTGTCTTTGTTGGGAAGTTTTTGGTTAGTGATTCAGTCTACTTATTTGTTATAGATCTGTTCAGATTTTTTATTTATTCTTGAGTCAGTTTTGGTATTTTGTGTGTTTCTAGGAATTTTCCATTTTATTCAGATTATTCAATTTGTCATGTAGATATCCAACAAATTGGATAACCTACATGAGCAATGCTATTTGTTCAGATCATTCTTCTATAATTCTTTTTATTTTTGTAAGGTCTATAGAAATGTCCTTTCTTTAATTTCTGATTTTAGCAATTTGAGGCTTCTCTCTTTTTTTCTTAGTCAGTCTACTAAAAGTTTGGCAATTTTGTTGATCTCTTCAAAGGACCACCTTTGGTTTTACTCTATTATTTTGGTGTTTAGTTTGCTCTTTTTTCCTAGTTCTTAAAGGTATAGAGTTAGATTATTGATTCATAATCTTTATTCTTTTTTAATATAGATATTTTTTATAGCTATAAATTTCACTCTGAGCACTGTTTTCATGGAATATCATAAGTTTTGTTTTCATTTGTTTTAAAATATTTTCTAATTTCTCTCATAATTTTTTTTCTTTGACCGATTGGTTGTTTAAGAGTGTGCTGTTTAATTTTCACATATTTGTGAGTTTTCCAATTTTCCTTCTATTACTGATTTCTACTTTATTCCATTGTGTCATTTTATACTCTGTGTCATTTTAGTCTTTTAAAAATCATTTAAGAAACTTACTGGATTTCATTAACCAATGTTACCATAAAATAAATAAATAAATTATAGACAATTAATTAACTAATTAAAAATTTTAAAAATTAAAAAAAAGAATAGGTGAAATGGAATAGAAAGATAGACTAAATGACCACTAATGTGTATGTGTGTGTGTGTGTGTGTGTGTGTGTGTGTGAACTAAATGATGTATTTGTATTATATGCATACACTATTAAGTGCCTATGGTACAGTAGTCAAACCTATGTCTCACATAGAAATTTATTCATTCATAAATAAAAATATTTTCAGTCTAAAAAAATTCATTTAAGCTTGTTTTGTGGCCTAGCATGTGGTCTGTCCTGGAAAATGTACTATGTGCACCTGAGAAGAATATATTTTCTGTTGTTGAGCCTTCTGTATATGTATGTTTGGTGTAATTGGTTTATAATGTTTTACAAACCATCTTTTCCTTTATTGATCTGTCTGGTTGTTTTATTTGATATGAAATGTGATGTTTTAAAGTGTCCCACTATTGTAGAAATTGTATTTCTTCATTCTGTTCTGTCAGTTTGCTTCATATATTTTGGGGCTATGTTGTTAGGTGCACATATGTTTATAATTGTTATATCTACTTGATGGATTGAACAGTATTGGCATTTTTAAAAGGGCATTTTGTTATTTGGTTGGGTGATATGAATCTTGATGTCAATTAAAACTTCCTAGATTTCTTTTCACACAAACAGTTCCCAGTAATGGATGTAGAGCCCGTTCTAGCACATTCTTTTTTTTTTTTTTTTTTAGTTTTCTAACCTAAATATTTATATTGCAATTTTTTAAAATTAAATTTGCACCTTGCTACTTTTTAGTCTATTGAAGTTATTTTGAAAATATGGTGAGATGTTATCTCCTGTTAATGTGGGTTTTAAAAATTTTTTTATTTCTGGGCTTTAACATAGGTGAAATAGAGAAGTATTTTGGACAAGCAGAAATGGGGCAAGTTAAAACATCACAAAGCTCACTGTTCTTACCAAAATTCAAATATTTTTTTGAATAAATATTCAAAAAATTGCTGTAAGCCTTAGTTAATTTCCAGAGTTCTGAAAAAATTGGTTCTGACAATTTTTGTCAGATTTCTTATTTTACGGAGAAGAGAATTTTTGGAGCTCCTTAGTTCACTAGTTTTTGCTGACATTACCCTTGTGTTATTGACATTTACAGTCTTATTCTAAATGATACTAAAAATTTTGTCAAATGCTTTTTTGCTTTTAGGGTATCGTATATCTGTATCAGTTTCCTTATGTACAACCATGTGAGTCCTATTAAAAGAGGAGATGAGGTTAATGTGAAGGGCTTGCTTATTATAGTGATTCCATGTTGTTATTGATAAATGATTCCATATTTTCATAAAGATCTATAAACTGACCTTTAAAAAGTCCATTTTAAGATCTTTACCAAGAATTCACAGAAAGCTCCTTAGTAGAACAGGAAAAGCAGGGTGTATGTCTCTGTTCTGCATGCATTTCTTATTTTTCAAGGTAAAAAAATTCCAGCATAATTCTATAACTTTCTTTATAAGATTATTTTCAGGTCTTCAGACTATAGTAAGTTTGGGTCTGTAGATTAGAAATCAGCTATAGTGTTCGGTGCTCGTATGCCTTCTTCTCAACTATCTTAACTCAGTTCCTTCTTTCCATTATATGTTTTCTCAACAAATTTGAAAAATCATATTATAAAGCAAAAACATATTCTCTGTCACAATTAAAAAAATAGAAAAAAGAAAACAATATAACTCATAATTCTTTTATTTAGCAGTGTCCACTGTTAACAGATATATATCCTAATTTCCTTATCTGCTTAATTAGGGGATATCTAAATGCATATGTCATAACTACATAGTACAAAATTTTGGCTATACTATACAAAATATTTACAACTCTTTTTAATGATATTTTATGTTTTTCTTTATTTACTAGTCTCCTATGACTTAATTTTAAATGCTGTACCATCTAATTTATCACCTTGTTGTGTATTAGATTCTTTACTTGTTTTGACATTTTCAGTATTTTAAATAGTGGTGAAACTAAGCTTTCTTTAGAAATCCTTCAATATGATGCTGGTATTTCCTTATGATGGATTTCTACATGTGGAAGTTCAATGAGTATGCTCTTTATAAAGACTTTGATAATGCTGCTGAATTACTCTCCAGGAAGGATTTGCTTGCTATCCAGAAAAGATATTGCTAGTCTTGACTGGCATGTTGATTTCACTAGGCTCTCAGCACTACTGATATTATGGTTTAAAAAAATGTAGTTCAAGAGTTGTTTTCATTTCTTATTGATATATGAAGATTTAAAAAGCTATTAATGACTTTTATCCTTGTGTATAGCATACACTAATAAAAATATTTCTTTTTCTTTCTGGTTAATTTTGTCTTTTTTTTTTTTAAATAGGAGAGTAACCTAAACTTTTATATTAGATTAAAAATATACATATTTATGAATCGTTCTCCTCTCTCTATCCTTTCTACTTCCCTCCTTCCTTCTTTTCTTTCTACTTTCCTTCTTTGGAGTGGGAAGAATGCCTTTCTTCTGCCAAAGTGTATAACCACTGATCTTTTGTCTCTTTTGTTTCTTTTATGACATAATTTTTGCACATTTAAGTGCACATTTAATATAACTGTAATTTGTTTTTCTGATGGTGTGAAGTAGGGATATGGTCACTGTTGTTTATCTGTTGTTTCAACACTACTTATTAATTCCTTATTTTTCCTTTATTTGAAACATCAGATTTATCAGTGATGAAATTATTGCACATAGTAATATGAATTTGTTTATGGGTATTCTACTCTCTTCCACAGTTTTAATTATTATTGTTCTTTTAGAAAACATTTTATTGTTTGGTAATTCAAATCCAGCTTCATAGTTCTTTTCTCAAAGTGTTTTTGATTATTTCTGTTGATGAAGTTTCAAAATAAAATCCAGAACAGATTCATCTTCTAATTGCACAGCATTTTGAAGAGAGTTGTCATCTTTGCGATTTTGAGTCATCTCATTCAGGGACATATTTCTTTCTGTTTATCAAAACTTTCTTTTATGTGTGTTAGAAAACTTTTCTAGTTTTTTTATTTGATACATATCCTAAACTTATTACTAGGTAGGTAATTTAAACATTTGTTTCTCTTGTGAATAGGATTTTATGCATAATTCAGAATTATACATAAATTTGTAATGTAATACCCCATTATCTGAAGGGGATATGTTGCAAGACTCCCAGTGGATGCCTGAAACCATGGATAGTACCAAACCGTGTATATACTATGTTTTTACCTTTACATACATACCTATGCTAAAGTTTAATTTATAAATTAGGCACAGTAAGAGATTAACAGTAATTAACTAGTAATGGAACTATTATAACAATATATACTAAAAAGTTATGCAAATATGGTCTCTCAAAATATCTTATTATACTGTACTTACGCTTCTTGTGATGATTTGAGATGATACAGTGGCTACATGATGAGATAAAGCAAGGTGGAATTTTCCATTTAATATTTTTAGACTTTGGTTGACCGTGGGTAACTGAAACCACAGAAAGGAAAACCTTGGGAGGGACACTACTGTATATTATGAGAGTAATTTTTTAGATATTTGTTTTTAACTATTAACCTTCTGAATTCTTATAAATCTAACATATTTCATTCAGTTTCTTTTGGAATTTTATGTGGTCATATCATCCTCATATTATCTTACCTGTCCTATTAATTAGATACTTGTATATTTTTCTACTCTTATTAGCCATAATTTTCAGAAAGCACTGAACAGTAGTGTGATAGCCAGCATTTGTGTCTTATATCTTGTTTCTGATTAATAAAACTGCCCTTTGTTTTACCATTAAGGTAGTGGCTATTGATAAAAAATAGATATTATATTTTCTGTTGAAGTTCCTATATCTCCTATACATTTACTTTTTTTATTTTTATTTTTTATTTTTAGCAAGGAATGGCTGTTACATTTTATTAGATTCTTTTTTCATACTTACTGAGGTGATCATATAATCTTCCTCCTTGTCCCATGGTATAATTTAGTAACTCATTTCCTAAGCCTGATTTTTTATGTTTTAAAATAAGTACACTTGGTGAACAATGCAGTTTTTATTTTAATATTTTGCTAAGTTCAGCCAGCTGCTATGTGTGTTTAGAATTTTACTGCTGATATTCATAAATTTGGTTGGTCTTGGTTTTCTTTTTGTGTGTGTGCTAATGTAGTAAAATTTTTAATGTCAGGATAATGCTAGTTTCATGAAAGTAATTGATTAACCTTTCATTTTTTCTGTTTTCAGAAATAGTTTATACAATATGTCAGTTAAGTTTCCTTTTGAATGTTTTTTGAGAGAAATAATTTGCTTACATTTTCTGTGTCTAGATTTTTTTTGAGACAGTTTTTGATGACATTTGGTGACTTGATTTTTCATATTTTCTCTTTTTGAGTAATTTTTGGTAATTTATATTTAGTAAGAACACCATATTCCATTTATTGAAAGGGGTGCAAAGCTTTGTGCTTTCCTTCTTTTTTTTTTTTATTTTTCATGTTATCAGCAGTTTGTCTCTTATAGTGAATTTTTAAAGAATATCACCTATTAGTTTTATTTTTTCATTTTGCAGTTTTATGTTCTCTGTTAGTCAGTTCCTGATTTATTGTTATGCATTCCTTCCTCTATTTACTTTTTTTACTTTTAATTATGAAATATGATATGCAAAAAAGCATACAATTTGTATATGTGTAATTAATAACAGTAATGATAATGACTATACTAACCACATAATTAAAAAATAAAATGAAACATTCTTTTAGACCTCTATATGTTCTTTTCTCAGTGTTTGCCTATTTCTCTCTCCAAGAGGTAACTATTCTGTTGAATTTCTGGTTAATTATTTTCTTTACTTTCTGTATAGTTTTACATATTTATAGATCCCTAAAATTTATGTTGCTTGATTTGTCCTGGTTTTGAACTTTATAGAATTGTAGTCAAATTGTATGAATTCTTTGGCATCTTGCTTTTTGCTTGGTCTTATGCTTTTGAAATTTATTCATGTTAATGTAGTTCATTTTTATTGGAATATAATATTTCCATATAAGAATATATAAATATAAGTATTTATGTATAAATATACAAAAATATTAAAATACAACATACAGTATACAATATGTAAAAATATGATATGCAAATGTATGGAATTTATTCTGTTATGGATGGATATTTGGAATTATTTCAGTTTCTTGTTTTCATGCTTTACTATTACAAACAATATTGCTGTGGATATTTTTTATAGCTGTACATGCATGCCAAAGATTAACCATGATAAATGCTTAATTGTGGAATTCCTAGGTCCTAGTGTGCTCATGTATTCAACATTTCTAGATCACATCAAATTTATCAAATAATTTCCAAAATACTTATATTTTCTTTGTACTTCATTTGTTCTTAATGTATTACCTACTTGACTTGAATGCTTAACTTATTTATTTTCACATTTGATATTTTTAAATAAAAAAGAAAAACATTTCTTAGCTATGAATTTTTTTCTGGGTATGGTTTTAACTACAGAAGTTTTATTAGGTAGTCATCGAATTTATATATATATTTTTAAGTAGTGTATATTTTCTGTTACTGTTCGCTCTTTTATCCAAGAGTTACTTAGGAAAGAGTTTTAAAATGCTCATATAATCAAGTTAATATTATTATTTTGAATTATATTTATTGAGGTAACCGGTTAATAACATTATATAGATTTTAGGTGTACAACATTATCATTCAACTTCTGTATACTCTGTTGCATGCTCACCACCTGAAGTCTAGTTCCTTCTGTTACCTTATATTTGACTCCCTTTTCCCAATTTACTTTCTCCCCACCCCATTTCTCTCTGTTAACCAACATTCTGTTGTCTATATCTATGAATTTGTTTTTGTTTTGTTTGTTGGTTGGTTACTTTTTGTTTTATATTTCACATATGAGTGAAACTTTTATTTTTAATTCTTTTGTTTTTAAGTTTTTATGTATTACAACCAGAGATCAAGAAATATATTTAACTCCTTTTTGCAATGTTATTGAAATTTTTGTGACTGCACATGTGATTAAAATTTATTGATATTTGCAATATGCATAGTTACTGGAGAGCAAAAAACTTCATATCTATGTTATATAAATATATATTGATAATTAACATTATACCTATAAATGAAGATGATTAATTATATCTAGTAAATGCCTTAAATCCTTATTGATTTTATCATAACATGAGAGAGTTTGAAGTCTCACAGTCTCCTTATAAGTTTATTGGATAGGTTTCTATATCAATGCACATAGATAATATTTATTGTGAATGCTGATATGTTTGAAATTATTTGTGATATTTATGATATAGGTTTATAATTTTAATTTTTCCTGGGAAATTGATTCTTTTTGCCATTATGAAAGAATCTCTCTTCTTAACCTTTGTGTAAAGCCTTTTGCTTTAAAGAATACCTTTTCTAGTATTAGTAGAGACATATAGTTTTAAACAATGTTTGCATGACATTTGTTTTTCTATTATTTTAGTTTAAACTTTTTTGTATTCAGGTGATTTAGATGAGTCTTTGCATATAGCATATAGTTACTTTTAAAAAAGAACTTCAGTGTGAAAAAAAATCCAACCTAATTGTTTTAATTTTAATATTCAAACATTTATATTTAATATAGTCATGCATATTTGGGTTTAAAACTATCATTTACTATAATATTTGGGTTTAAAACTGTCATTTACTATATTTTTCTCTTTGTCTTACCTATTCTACATTCCTCTTTACCTTTTTCCTTGCCATTTTATTAAGAAAATTTTGTCATCTCTTTTCTCCTCTATTATTTTTTAAGTGATTACTCTAGAGATTACAATATTCATAGTTAATTTAATTCTAATTTTAATTGGCATTTTACACTTTTTCCAGAGAATGCAGAGGCCTTAGAAATCTTTATGCTCCAGTTTATGCCCTTTTCTCTTAGATGATGTTGTTTTTAAGTGTTTTATTTCTGTATATTTTAAACACCACAGGACAGCATTATTATTCTTTGGTTTTCTCTTATTTCACATTTTTGTGGCCTTAATCCCCTTTTTTGTCTCAGTCTTCCATCTGAAATTATTTTCTGAAGAACATCTTTTATTATTTCCTTTAGTTTGGGGGTTGGTGATAACAAATTCTCTTCATTTTTGTCTAATTTAAAAAAAATTTACATTCATTTTTGAAGATTATTTTTTCATTGAGTAAAGAATTTTCAGGTTGCAATTATTTCCTTCTGTGGACTAAAGATGTGACTTCATTGTCTTCTGGCAGACATGGCATTTATTGGGCTACTTATATTTTTCATCAATTTAGGGAATGCTCAACCCTTCTCTCTCCCACTCTTCCTCTTCCTTCTTGCATTCCACTTAAATGTATTTTAAACTCCTTCACTGTATCCTCTTTGTCTCTTAATCATTGTTTTTGTTTCATTCTTGTTATATTTCAGTTTTCTGTCCATTTCACTAATTATTTAATTTAATCAGTTCTTGTCTAGTTTGTTTGAAACCTATTCTTCTGAGGCTTTAGTTTTGGGATTGTATCTTTTAGTTCTAGAAGTCTGCTATGTAATTTTTCAGTTTCCATTTCTTTATTGAAAATTTCAATGTTGGCTTTAGCTCCTTGAGCATACTAAGTATAGTTATTTTAAAACTTTGTTCGACATCCCAGCATTTGGAACCCCTTTGGGTCTGTTTGTACCATTTGTTATTTCTGCCAATTCTCATTAATGTCTTATCTCCTCTTGTGTCTGTTTATCTTTGATTGTGTTCTTGGAATTATATTTAAAAAATGTTTGTAGAACTAAACTGTGGCCTAGAATAATTTTATTTTCTCTAGTAGTATTTATATCTGCTTTTGTCAGATACTGGGGAGAAATAGGATCATCTTGAATCACTTACAGAGATGGAGATTTTGTGGATCATCCAGATGAAGCAAAACTCAGCAGTGGTCTTCATGAGGCTGGTTTACTTACAATTTACTCTAACTCACAGTGCAGCCATTTAAGGTCCCAATACAAATTTTTGGTAGATCCAACATTTGTCGTCGTCTTAGCTGGGCTCTTCTGTTTCAGAAACTACCCCCATCATGGTCTAATTCTGGATTCTGTCCTTGACTTTCAATTTTCTCCTAGATCCAGGCTAGGTATTTGGCCAATACCTTTTAAATTCTCCTGTCTCTCTATTTTTCTTTGTCAAGGGTGCAACAGAATTTTTAGTGATTATCTTATGTCTTACCTTTTCCACAGTTTTTTTTGAATAACTGAAGATTTTCGTATTTGTTTTTATAGATTTTTAAATATTACCCTATTTAAAGAATGATTAAAATTTAGCTTTTATATAGCTATGTTGACAAGATTTATACAGCAAACTTAATTTTTACTTTTATCTTACTCATCTTGAAGTATTTGATGGCCCGTCTTCATTTTTTAAATTTATTATTTGATTCACTTTTTTGTCAGTGATATAATTCCCCCTCACCTTAGACAGTATATATGTATGGTGATGTACCTTCTGGGCTCTCATAGATCTGAAAATGGAAAATGGAGTTTTTATTTTTCCACATGAACAATATTTATCTTGGCTGGTTATGAAGATTTTATTGCACTTTTTTTTTCTCTGAAAACCATGTTGTGCAGGAGAAGTCTATGCTAACGTGATTTAAAAACTAATAACCTTTCTTTTTGGTTCCTGTAAGATTTGTTTTTTCATCTTTTAAGTTAGTAAACTCCAGAAGTATGTATGTATATATGTATATATATATATAGTATGTGGTTTTCATTAATATAGGTTGGTACCTAGACTTTTGATTCATAGTAAAGTTCTTCAAAACTATGTCATTGGCTATTACTTTCTCCCTTAGATCATGTTACATTAGTTAAGGTATTGTAGTTTTTCTGGATAGGCTTTCAATATTTCTATCATTTTGCTTACTTTTTCTTCCTCTTTAATTCTTGGAAATTTTTTTTAGCTAGTCTTCTAATAACTCAGTTTTCTGCAGAGACCATTGCTGACTTCATTTGTTTTGCAAAATAGTTTAATTGTTTTATAAAATCTGGTACCTTGTAATATAAATAGTATAGAATCATCCATTTTGTTCAATACTTTTGCAGTTATCATATTCTTAAACTCTTTGTTCTTTTTCATGAGTATAATATTTTCAATATTATTGAGAATACACACTGTATAATTTATAAAGTTTTATGAAATTTTTTTGTAAGACTTGTACTGGAAAATGAGTTAATTCTATTCCTGAGTTTAGTGTGCTTAATTTCATCTTTGCAAATATGTGTGATTACATATTTTCATTCTTTATCTATATAAAGGCATACTTATTTTTCCAGTGTTAGGAATTGAGCTAAGATTCTACCAGTAAAAGTATTGGTCCCTGTTCAGATCTTTCAGGTAGAGATGAAGGGAGCTAGGAGTTTATACTTCCTGCAGTTTTGGTTTGCCATGTCAGCAGAAGGAGCTGCCATCAGAAGTGTTGACATGACCAGGAGCTTTCAGTCTTTGTTAAGGATTCTTTCCTATGTTCATAGTGACATGATCTTGCAGGATTTATAGGAAGACTAAATGAGTTAATTCATGTTATGTGCTCTGCTCTCACAAAGCCCTGGGTACAAAGAATGTGCTCAAGAGGAGGGAACCATTCTCACTGATATTTACAGTATAGGAACGTAGAGCAGGATAGAGAAGGCTCCGTGGATGGAGGAGTGATGCTCCATGGTGAACATGTGGCATATGGTGATAACTTCAACTGCAGTTCCATTTCCTACTTTTTAGTGAAAGGTCGAGATCCTCCAGTGCCTGGCATGTAGCAGGCTTATGGTAAATATTGTTGGAACAAAATCTTTGGCACCAACTGGCATCTGGTTCTCTAGCATCCTGTGACTGTGTAGACTCGAGCTTTTACAGAGTGCATGAGAGTAGCCTCAGTCACTTCCACTGCTCATGCCTCATCTGCCATGTTCATAGTTTGAAAAGTCTGTGAGTATGCCTTGTGCATGGAAGAAATGATTAGAAGAACCCAGTTATTATCCACCAGGTATTCATATATTATGAGCATCCAATGGTCCTTTATGTAAGACCATTTTCTGTAAATGCAGTTGAATAGTGGAATCTGTATGCAATGAAAGTCTTATCCCAGAATGAATGTCTTCAGGTATTCTCCCTATGGCATTAAACACCCATTAAAAGTAACAAATGAAGCTTTCTTTCCCTGAGAAACACAGCTTAGTATAGTTAGTCTGTCCAGAGGAAAATATGCTCAGAGAGTTCTTTGAAAAGTGCTATGTAAAAATGCCCTTGGGATATTCTTTGCTATGGTTTGGTATTGGGGAAGCAAAAGAAAAATCATCTATATATTTGTTGTATAGGTGAGTAAAAGTTCTACTATGCCTAAGGTTAATTGTCTTCTATCTCTGCCTTTGGGAGAGTATGAGAGGCTGTGTGGTGTGTGTTAGGGGGTGGAATATGCAAGTTCTGGGACTACTGGGATAGGTTCACAACCTAGTTACCATTGACAAATTTTCTAAACCACTCTCAGTGTCTCTGTTTGCTCATCTGCAAAATGGGCATAATAAAGCACCTGCTTCTTAGGGTTCTGAGAATTAAATGAGCTAGTCTATGTAAAAAACAGTACTGGTGGGTAATAAGCACCCACTGAATGTTTTATGATTTATATCTGCAGAGATTGTGTGGCTCCTGCTTTGTCCTTTATTCACTATTTAGGTTTTAAATGTTACTCTGTTGTGCAATGTTGCTTTTTATTTTCTTATTTTTTGAAAATTATATATTTTTTGTTCTTTTTTTAATTAAAAAATTTTTAATTTTTTTTGTATGTTGACATTGGTTTACAAAATCCAGTTTCAGGTGTCCACTTTAGCAGTAAGGCATGTATGTATTGCATTGTGTGTTCATATTGTAATGTTGCTTTTTATACTGCCTTTTGGAGGGGCAGTTTTGCCTCATGTCCTAGAGCTCAGATATCTGGTATCTGACTGCATCATGAGTTGTCTTGGACAATGTCTGTACCTCTTGAAATCCCAGTTTCCCCTTTTGTAAAAGGGGTTAAATAAGTAGTACCTACCTCACTGGGTTGTTTTGAAATTGTGTTATCTTGAAAAACTTTTGATACTTGTTACTATTCCTTTTTTTTCCTAGAAAGGTAATACTAATGTTGACTCTCATGATCAACATTGGAGAATACTGATTTCGTTAAACATTGAGTATTACTATTAAGTTTTTGTGTGGACATATGTTTTCATTTCTCTTGAGTATATATCTGGGAGTGGAATTGCTGGGTCATATGGTGACTCTATCCTTAACTTTTTGAGGAACTGCCAGGCCATTTTCTGCAGCATGCCTATTATTTTTAAATTGGGATATGCTTGCTTTCCTTATGGTTTTATATGTCTTTCATGTTAGGGATTTCAGATCTTTGTTAGAACTGCTGAAAACTTTTAATCTGTTTTTAATAATTGTTTTACAACTTTTATTTTTTACAACTGTTATATCTATTACTTCTATCATTTATAAACTTAGAAACCGTCTGCCACTGGGATTAGATGAATGCAGCTGAATGTAGAGTGTGCTATGGACAAGCTTATAGAGACTTGACCTGGCCCACTTTGCAGTAAGCTTTTGTACTAAGAGCCCTTGACACCAGACCAGTGAGAAGACAAAGAGGCTCTATGGTGGTACCTACTGCCCATCTCCCTGCATTCCCTCTCCTATAATACTAAGGCCAGCATCTCTCAGGCCAGGTGCTCCCTCAGGATGGAAGTGGCTGGGAATGGGTCTTGCCTCTGGACCCCCTTTTCAATTGATTGTTTTGTTTTGATGAGAGAAGTCTTCAGAGTTAAGTTGGTCCCCAGAGCATCCCTGAAACAACAATGTGGGTGCTAAGACCACTGCAGTTCATTGTAAGGCCTCAATTTTCTTAAGAGTGCCCCCCACTGTCCCACCTCCACATGTCTTTTCCACCAGAAAGGATTTGGCATTTGCCCTGGCCTTTCCCATTTGAACTGGAGTTAGTTTCTCTTTTGCCTCACTTCTTGAAACCTAGTATATTGAGGTCTGCATAGGATGTTGGTCCCACTACTTCATTTTATTTAGGGGGATCAAAATAGTCTTCTGACTATGACAAAATTATCTCTGCTTCATTGCACACTTAAATGAAAATTTACTAGCAGACCCTAAAGGCAAATGGCATACTTCTTTTTTTAATTCTTCTATTTCTGAAGGGAAATGATGGTAACAATGGTTTGTGGACAGTTCTTTGTTACCAGACTGACACTTTGCTCTTTTGCTCATCCTCTGGAGTGAGATAAAAACCAGGAGAATGTTAAGGAATTATTTATGTAATATTCATTTAGTTTTTCTTGGTATATAATTGGTATGAAATTAATTCAGGCATATTGTGTGAGTAGCTAAATCTGTCTTATTCCATATTACTAAGCAGTTAAATCAGCTCCATTTATTTACTAAACTTTCTTCCCACTGATGACTCCTACAGTATATATCAAAGATCATTTCTGTATCTCACTACAGTACATAAATATATACTAGCTAGCTTTATATTTGTGTATTCTTTGCCATAGCTGTCTACTTTTTCTTATCCCATCAGCATACCCTTTTATTCATTATAAATATTTTAGTGTTGATGTTTGTCCCTTTCAATTATTCTCAGAGTTATAAGATTTTATTTCCTGTTCTCCATTTGAGATAAGGATTGGAATTACATCATTCTTAAAATTTAATTTGGAGAAATTGTGATACTTTTTTCTCTTTAGTCTTTTTCTCTGAAATAGGAGGCCTCCCTTCATTGTTCCAAATCTCTTTTTATGTTTCTCGGAACAGTTTTGCAGTTGTCTTTATATAGGTCATGGATATTTCTTGTTAAGGCCGTTCTTAGGTATTATATGGCTTTTGAGGCCACTGTGTAAGGAATGCCTTAAAGTCATGTTTTATAGTGGCTATTGCTGGAATATAAGAAAGTAAGTGATTTTTATACACAGCAGGTCCTTGAATAATGTTGTTTTGTTCAACCTCACTTCTCTATAATGTTGATGAGATGCCATTTGAACTTAACTCTTGTTTATGTCAATTAACCTATGATGAAATTCGTTTCTTTATATGTCATTTTGCTTAAAGTTGCAGAGCCTGTGGATAACATTGAGGATTTACTGTATTATATGCAGCAAATGCTTGTTTTTATTAAATGCTTGTATTTCACACATTTTAAAAACATAATGAATCATACCATCTTTAAAGATTATTTTTTTGTCTTGTTCTTTTCCATATTTATAACCTGTTCCTTTTACAACTCTTCCTCCTCCATGCTTTTCCTGGATACCCTGTTCATTTTTAACACCCTTTTCTCAATTGATACCCCTTCTCTATTTTGTCTTTTTCCCTAGTTCCTAACATTCTTTGACATACTATATATTTCCTTTTCTTCTTAAAAAGAAAGAAACCCTTATTTTAAACTTAATTTTTTTTTAACAGTGGGATGTAAGTTCCTGGAGGATAGAGATTTTTGTTAATTTTCACTTTATTCCTAGATATGCAGCCAGCATTATGTCACAGTAAAATGTTTGTTTAATGAATGAATCATCATTATTTTGGAATTCCTGATTGTAGTTAATCTTAGCTCAGAGATTTGAAACTTTTAAAGTAGCTCACTGTCTCCTTGCTTTTACTCTGTTTTACTCTTTCTGATTAGAAGATCCCAGTTTTTGTTGGAGATGATGGAAGCAAATTAGGTTTTTATTGGCTACCGTTGATACTTGTTGTTTGCTGTGCTTGTTGTGATAGTTAAGTCCTTTTAAAGTTGCTGCAAACATGGATTTAGCCAATACCGAACCATTTCCCCAGGGGGAAACGTAGGGTTTCATTCCTGCCAGCCTCTGGTCACATTTTTGTCAACCCATCAGTACATAACTTCGTTTTATGTGTGTTTCTGTTCAAGGACACCATATTTATTACATATTGTTGATTCATTAACATTGAACTGATGACTGAAGAAAGCTCATCTAACACACGTGTTTTCTCCACAAGGCACATCACAGCCTTCCCGGTTTTGGTGACAGTAGGTAGCACTTAAGCACTGTGCCTGGGGGCTAGTGTAAACAGTGAATCACCAACAAAAAGCACAAAAATATGAAAAACATGACAGTAAGTAGACCTTGGGAAGGATACTTGTTATGGTATGAGAGCTGAAACAAGAAGGCTGACGTCCCCTTGTTCACTTCAGCTGGGAATACGTGCATGTTGGGTGATTCAATTTTTTTCCTGCTCTTTGCACGTCCTCGAATGACCATGGCATACCCTGGGAGTTGTTTTGGGGCTTCAAAATACATTTTAATGAGTATCAAAATTTGCACGCACAGAACCTATGAATAATTGAGAGCGAATGTAGTTTCCTTTGGCGTGATTGTAGCATGTTTTCCAAGTGGCGGAGTGGCCTTCCCTGTGTTACCTTTTGGTCAGAAACGACTTGCTACAAACAGCTCGGTTGTTGTGAGCTCTTTTTGGATCTTAGCGTTGCTGATTACGTTTGACGGTAGTTCTGTTCTGCTCTCTCTGCCTTTAGTTCATGACAGTTTGTAGCCCAAGCTCACCTCCTTACACAGTCACATCCTTTCTCAGGCCCTTTTTTTCTCTTTTTTTTGGGATTGTCTGCACTTGCAGAGTCAGAATTTCACTCTGAGGGCTCTTCCAAAGTTCACCAGAAACATCTATCTTATTAGCATCCCTGAATAATAGATGTAGCCTTTGAATCTCAAAATGTTTCAAGTCTGCTTTTCTCAAATCTGTATCTCAAGAGGACGCGCACAGCTAAATCATCTGTAGGGTTTAAAAATAAGGTCATCCTGGCCTCATCCCAGACCAGTTGAGTCAATAGTCACAAGGGGATATATAGTCTATGTGTAGACATGTTTAATAAGTTCCACAAGTGATTCTAATCTGTAGAGAGGAGGGGTCTGAGAGCCAGTTTTATTGAGAGCTATGGTAGAGATGACAGTAATAAAAAATAATAACCATAAAAATCACCACCATCAACATTTATGGTACCTTTACTAGGTGTCAGGCTCCTTATTAAGGCCTTTGCATATTTCAATCTTACAACCATTGGACATATTATTAAATATTTAAGGATTTTATTTAATCAGCAACTATGATAATGAAAAAAAAAAAGCATTGGAACAATTGAGAG
This sequence comes from Macroglossus sobrinus, assembly GCA_004027375.1. NCBI lineage: Eukaryota > Metazoa > Chordata > Mammalia > Chiroptera > Pteropodidae > Macroglossus > Macroglossus sobrinus. The sequence goes on from PVKZ01003135.1 coordinate 134,353, forward strand.
GTTTGCTTCAATTCTAAACACTTCTTAATGACCCTCAGCATTGTGGCGGGTCCAGAAGGCTTGGTGGCTGGTCATGGAGTCTTGGACCTGTGTTGTTTATGTTCTACTGAGAATATTTCTGGAAAGAGGTTATTGTTTCAGCATTAATACCAATCTCACCACTCTTTGATCTTCCTCTTTCACTACACGGAGTACTTTTGGATGCTATTCTCTTGGATGTTGGTACTTTGATGAACCCAAGTGAGAAAACAGAAGCTCACAGTGTTTAAATAACCGTTCCAAAGTAATGTAGCTCCTAGGCGAAGGATTGGAATTAGGATTTCTATGATTTCATATTCTATGATGTCGAGAATACACTCCTGGATAACTGATCACCTCTGGATCTTCATGCTCTGATTTTGTTCTTCCACATTCTAGATGAAATACCCAGTGTTATAGGAAGAATTTTATTCTCTTACCAATAATAGAAGCCTAGGTGAGAAGATGCTTGCAAGGAATTCAACTATTTTAACACTGTTTTTAACATACCAGAGGCAATGCATGTCTTGGGTATGCAGCAGGATGCTTTCTTAGGGGCGATTGCTATGGACTTTAAATTCTTGCCTAGCTTAGGTGTGCCTTGTCTGTATAATATATGAATGCATTACCAAGTTTGATAATATTGTAATTGCATGAGGGCAGCCTGCTTATTTTTAAAGGCGTCCTATAGCAAACTATCTTTGTAAAGTGAATAGTGACACTCAGTTGTAAATTTAGATTTTCACTTTTTTCTTAAAATGAAATATGTCTTCAGGTTGGAACAGAGTCTTTGTGCCTCTACAGTTAATTTACCTGAAGACAGGAATTTCTAGGAATTCTAGAAATTGTAGTAATTTCAAAATAGTCAGGTTTTTTTTTTTTGTTTGTTTGTTTTTTTTTTTAGAATTTAGGATGGGACTGCAAAGAAAAATAATATAGTTCAAGAATTTTCCACATGATTCAGGGAATCTTAAAATTCCCCCATTAGTTTCCTGGTCTTAGGGTAACTTTTGCAAGCAGGATTAGAACTGAAGTGGTTTGTGCAATCCCTGAATTTGTTATTATTATAAGTTATGTATTTATGTTTTTTCAGTGCAGTTCTCCCTATGCAACTGTGTCTTTATAGTACACATTTGCTTCCAGGTCCCATCTCATGCTCTCTTTTGCTACCTTCAAGGGGAGCATGGGTTGTAACTCCCTCTTATCCACGTAAGCAGCAAACACTATCTAAAACCGAAAAGAAATAATTCCATTGCCATACTCATAACCACCATCACAAAAGTACTCCAATATTTATAATCATTATAATTTATTTTTTTCTTGCTATTCTTTTACCTTGTTATTTTTAAATAATATATTCAATTGCTCACGATTAATCAGCAGTCAAAATTGTTCAATTACCTGAGAGAATACACTAGAAGCTAACTCGTGTTAAAGGGCTTGCCAAAAATAAAATAAATAAATAAAAATCACACTGCTCAGGATTGAACTTTCTATTTAACATACATAACAGTTGTTAAAACCCTCCTTTTATTCTTATATCTCAAAGTTTTATTCATATCCTCCATATGAATTTACAGAATGAATTTTGAAGTAAAATCTTGGTAGCAGAACTGACATATTTATAATAGACCAATTGGCTTTTCTCTCTAATTTGCCCAGGTCTCATTTATATCCTTTGGTGTTTTTGTTGTTGTTGTTGTTATTGTTTTCTTCATGTAGATTTTACACGTTTCTTGTTACATTTTCCCCCTAGGTATATTGTTCTTTTCAGTTGTTTTTTTTTTGTTATTGAGAATACATCTTTCTCGACTATACTTTTTGTTTTTTAATTTTATAGGGTAAGTCGTTTTTGACTCTTTCATTAGTTAGTACAGCTCCTACTTAATTATCTTATGCTTTTTCTTTAATTTTATCTTAAGCAAATAATGGTCAGGTTTTCTGTCTTTCCTGGTAGTGGAAGCACTTAAATCTTTTACTTCCTTTGTTTACCAGTGTTAAATACTTTTAAATTTATTTACTAGTGTTTAAATACTAGTTGTGATAGGATCGTGACCCATGATTTTAATGGGAATGCATGCAATATATCAGCTTAAGTTTGATGTTGGCTGGTAGTTTAAGGCTAGGAATGTTCTTCTATTCCTAGTTTGCTATTTTTAAAAAATAGAGAATGTTATCAGATGCCTTTAAAAATTATTGAGATCATGTGATTTTTTTTCACTGATGGATATAATGATTATATTAATTTATTTTTTTCTGGGACAAATCCTTGCTGATAGAGGTGTATGTTCTTTCACTATCCTAGTGGATTTCAAAAATATTTTATTTATAATTTTTCATGTCTATTTTTAAGTGATTCTGGGTTTTAGTGTGTGCATGTCAGATTTTTCTGTGAAGGTCATTCAATGTCATACAATGAGTGGGGAAATGTTCTTTTTCAAATTCCTTTATAGCTTTTGCTTAATTTGATGTTCTTATTTCTTATTAAGTCAATTGTGTTCATTTGTATTTATTCAGAAAATCTTGTATTTCATTGATAATTTTTAAATTTATAAAGTTTAAATTTATAAAGTTTTAAATAACTTCCGCTCATTTTTCAATTGATGCCCTTTTGTTAAATACTTTTTCATTCTTTACTGTGTCTATTTGTGTTTTTTCATTATTTTCTTTAATTAGACCAAATAGAGGTTTGTCTTTTGGTGGTAGTTTTGTTTATAGTAGTGTTTTTCAGAGAACAGCTCTTGAATTCCACTGCCTTTTAGTTTTAATAGATTCATACTTTGATTATGTTTTCTTAGGTTTTATTTTGTTATCTTTCTAATATCTTAGGTTGTTGCTTCATTTAGTTTTATACTTTCTTATTTAATAAAATCATTTAATAATTTTCTTATGATTATAGTTTTGGCCATATTTCTGTTCTAGATTATTATATGTCATATTATTATTATTGCTATTTTCTAACTAGTTTGTAATTTCTTTACCAATTGACCCAATATTTAAGAGAGTCTTTCCTAAATGGCTTAGAGTTTTGTTTATATGTTTCTAATTTCTTTATAACTATGTGATAAATATTTTCCATTTTTCCATTATTCTCTTAAGATTGGTTTCCAGAAGCAGGATTAGCAGGTCAAAGGGTAAGAATATTTTCCAGGCTTTTGATATCTGTGACCAGATTCTTTACTTGCCCTTTGGTTATCATGGAACATCTATGCTTTTTCTTGGTTGTAGGTATTAAAAATCATCCTCCACAGATGCCAGTTCTCTGTAGGCAAATAGTGAAGTGCTGAGTGTGGACTCTGGTTCCCCAGACTGTTTTCTCCTTCTCCTGAGGAGGACTCTGGGGTTTGGGAAGCCCTTCCCATTCATCCTCACATAGATCCTCACATCCCTGCTGACACAAGGAAGTGTACTGACACTTGCTGAGCGACCAGCATATCTCAGGCATTTTACATATTTTGCCATCCTAGAATACATCTAAGCATTCAGTAGAATGTGGATGAAAAATAGAGACCCTGAGAATGGAAATGGGACCTGAAGCCTGAGATCGGCAGCCAGCAGAGTTTGAGCTCCTTACCAACCAAGCGCTTTTCTTCCCACTCAATGAAAAGTTCAGGTCGTGTTGGTGGGCCACTGCCCAAGTTCAGGAGTGAAGTTCTGAGGCTTCTTCTGGGAAGTCGCATGGATCTTTCATCCAACCACTCCATTGATAACAGCCCTTTATCACGGAGGACCCAGCAGGGGAACCCACATGGAGACCTGGCACAGAGTAGGAGATCAATAAGTCACTGTTGAGGTTTTAAAGTTCATTTGAGAGTAAACTTGAAGGGGTTTGGTCTACTTCCTCCCAAATATTAATGAACTGAGAATCAGCAGGCTCCCAAGGAGCCCTCCTACTGCAGGGAAGAGCAGGGTCTTGGGATGGTGGACGTTGCTGGTTGGATGAGAGATCCATGCAACTTTCCAGGAGACATGTGCACTGACACCGGACGCCCTTTTCTACAGTCTTACTCTCGGCCACATGAGGCCACCCTTTATGAATCATGATGGATGTGGCAGCTCTCGGATTCTGGCATGTTTTTCCAAACTACACAAAATCCTCTGCAAATAAATCTTCTATTCTAAATTCTGATATTGTTGTGGCCTTTGCCCCGACTGAATATCCATTTGTCCTTACTCCCAGACTCTTGACCACATAGCCCTCAGAAAGCCATATAGTCTAAATATTTCACCTTGGGCTCTGCCCTCTTCCCACGTGGACCTGTGATACAGGTCCACCTCCTTGCTGGTGCATCACAAGTTGGCAAGGATTGATGACAGTTTGTGTCTAAACAAGCGTCTCAGTGGTGGTGGCTCTTGGGTGCCTGTTGGAGACTAGGATTGTTCTGAGGCTGTAAAATAGGGGTAAGAGTTGCACTTGCCTCAGAAGATAATTGTGAAGATGACATAAGATGAAGCGTAAGGGAGGCTTCCGCTCTTTTGACCAGCGATGATCCACTTGTCTGGTGTCTCCTACATCCATTCTTCCCTGAAATGGCGTGATTTACCCTGGCTTTTGACAAAGTGGATTATATATTTTGGAAACAAATCTTTTGTGAGAATTATGTATTCTACACATCTTCTCCTGATGTATGGATTACCTTTTCTTAATTGTACCTTTTCTGAAAGCAGTAAGCATAAGTTCTTGATTTTAATGAAGTACGGTTTATCAATCTTTTTCTTTATATTGTTCCTTAATGCTTCCGGGGTCCTAGTTTAAGAAGTTTTTATACCTGAAGGTCTTGAAGATGTTCTCCTATATTATCTCTAGAAGATTCATTGTTTTACCTATTGCATTCAGATAGGTAATGGGTCTGGAACTGATTTTTTTGTGTGTGTGTGTATGGTGTGAGGTCATGGTCAATATATATTTTTTAAAGTTGAGAATCTACTATTTATTGAAAAGGCTATCCTTTTCCAATGGCAGTGTTCCCTTTAATTATAAATTGATTGACCATATATGTGTGGTTCTGTTTTTTTTTTTTGACTTACTAATTTAATGAGAATTTTGCTGCTACCCAGACATCAGAAAACATTGACTCCATTTACCCTACTTCTTGTTTTTGTTGATGTTTTCATGCTTTTTAATTTTATTGATTTTAAAGACCACATGCCATTATTATTGTTTCGTACAATGACTATTAATTTATATTTACTCATATATTTATTCTTTCTATTAATTTTCAGTATTTTTTGCATTTACAAATTTCAGTATAGAATTTACCTTCTTTCCAGAGAATATATTTTTTTAAGTTTTGTTGTTAAAAATGGTGTACTCTTGAGAGCTGGTTACGTGCATTTCTTTCCAACTCTACATTCACTAATGTCACTTTAAATCAGTGATGGTGGGAGTATTCATATCACAGAAATTGAAAACTACAAATTAGTACTTTTTTTTAAAAGCCAGTTTTAAACGTTTACTAGCATATCACTGGTTGGTGGCAAATTCTCTCAGTCGTTATGCATCTCAGAGTGTTATTTTTCTTAACTTTATAAAGGTATTCCCATAAGATAAGACATTCTAAGTGGCATTTATTTTCTTTCAGCTCTTTTGTTTTTATTGAGAACTCAGCTCTTAGTTTTGTTGTTGCCTTTTTTGTTTTTTAAAGATAATGTGACTTTTTTTCCCCACGTTGGTCTAATTTTGAGAATTTGTCTTTGGTTTTCTGAAGTTTTACTGTGGAGTTTCTAGGTGTTATTTTTTTGTTTATTCTGCTTGGAATCTTTGTGACTTAATGTTCAATTTATATTAAGAAGATTATGGTGATCTTCTCCTCACGTAATGCTTCTACCCTATTCTTTATTCTTCCTCTTCCTCTTTCTCTCCCTCTTCCTCTCCCTCTCCTCCTCTTCCTCCTCCTTTTTTCTCCTCCCCCTCCTTTTTCTCCTCCTCCTCCTCTTCTTCTTCTTCTTCTTCTTCTTCTTCTTCTTCTTCTTCTTCTTCTTCTGCTTCTCCTTCTCTTCCTCCTCCTCTTCCTCCTCCTCTTCCTCTTCCTCCTTCCTATATACATATTTAGACTTTGCCAACATGCTCCCCATGCCTACTGTGCTATTTTGCATATTTCTACCTGTTTTTGCTCTCTGTTTCTATGTGGATATTTTCTTCTAACATTTTTTCAATTTACTGATTCTATCTGTGTTTCATATGCCATTAAGCTTATTTTTTGAACTCTTAATTTCAGTTACTCTGTTTTTCAGTTTTAACTTAATTCTGCTCTGGCTAAATTTTCCATGGTTATGTATTTTACTGATATTTTGATGGCTGTGTTTGATAACTCCAGTATTTATATCTTCTGTGGGTCTAATTTGGGTCCTACTTCTTGGTATGCCTGGTAATTTTTAACTGAATGCTGGACATTTATTCAGGTCATGAATGATGTTCTCTTCTTGCAAAGAGGTTTCACCCAGCCTTTTCCTGAGAGGATTTACCATATCCTCTATCAGGCAGAGAAGAGGCAAATCACCTCAGTTTGATCAGAAACTGAAGCTGTTTTGCAGTCTTTATAAGGCTTGGCTACTTCTGGTTATCTCCCCTCCCTAACTGAGAGCCTTGGTATTTATTTTTGCCTTAGTCGATCCTGAACTCCAAAAATAATATTCCCCAGCACCACAGCCTCCTGAAAGTTAAGCTCAGCTATATTAGCCTCTCATTTTCTTTGATTAAGGAATCATCAAATACTTTGAAAGGAAAGCAGACATGTTTCTTTCTGCCTCTCTTCTACTCCAGCTTTTGGAACCTCAAGTCTTGATTGGACCCTCAAGCCCTTGATAGGTGCCAACCACAATTTTTGTCTTCCCAGCCCCAAAGGATTGTAGAAAGCTCTCCTTAGCTTCATGTGCTGTTCTGCTTTTTGTTTGTATTTCTGCCAGGCTTTTCAGCATCTAACCCCACCCATTAAAGAGCTGGTAAATAACCAAAGGGGGAAACCAGAATGCAGAATATCAGGCACACCTCCATGAATTTTTTTTTTTTCTGAGATTTTGGTGCTTTGAATCCAGACTGCCTAGGCAGCTCATGAATGTCTCAGAACAGGTGATGTATCTTAGCAGCTTTCCTCGTTGTTCTTGGCAGGAGCATTGGTTTCCTAAAAGTTGCTGTGTGTTGGCTGGAATAGAAGTCTGAAGTTTTTTGTTTTTGGTTTTGTTTTTCTTGCATTGTCTGTGTTGGTTTTGGAACTGGAGTTATGCTTGCTACAAAATAGACTGGGAGATTCCCATATTTTTCTGTAATCTAAACTCTGTGGACTAGCTTTTATATTGTCCTTTGAAAGCTTGAAAGAATTTAGTAATAAAATTATATGGGCATGGCACATCCTCTCCCCATCCAGTATGTATTGGTAACTTTTCTTAATTTTTATTCCTGGTTATTAGTTTAGGCAGGTCTTTTGAAAATTGATTTTTTTGTTTGTTTTAATACAGTCATTAGTTTCTTCTGTACTTTTCAATTTATTGGTTACAGAAGAAATATAATAGTTTAAGATCTCTCTGTGTTTATAGCCTCTTTCATAGATAGCGTTTTAGGTTTTGAGTTTTCTATCTTTCTATCTCTGTCTCATGCGCATGCATTTGGTTTGATAAAGCTTTGTCTTTTTATCAGTTCTTTTTTAAAAGACCTGATTGTTAGATTTTTCTTTTTTGATCCAGTCTTTTTACTTTTTATTTATCTTATTTTGTGCTTAAAAATTAATCCCTTTCTCTCGTTTTGATTAGGATCATTTTTGTTTTTTTTTTTTTCCCACCAGCTTTTTGTACTGAGTACTTCACGTATTTTCATTCTTTCTATCTCTATTTTAAAAATTTCATGTAAGGCTAATTTTTTCTCTCTGAGCTCAGCTTTGGCTGAATTCTATAACTTTTGGTATGTGTTAGAGCTCTTACCATGATTTTATATGTAGCTCATAATTTGTTTGGATTATCTTCTTTTGCCAAAACGTAGTTATTGGGGTGTTCCGAGTTTATTTTTTAGCTATTGATTTTGGTTTTTATTACTTTGTGGACAGAAGTTAATTTCTGGGTTTTGGTATTTATTGAGTATTTCTGGTAGACTAATACTTGTTCAATTTTTGTGATGTTAAAAAGACCGTGTTTTGCATTTATAATTGTGAAAGACCTAAGACTACTATAGGCAAATCACAGATTGCTTTGTAGATTTTCAATAATTTATGTACTTTTTAAACAATTATTTAATTGATAACTTGTACTAAATAAGCCACTGCTAGGCATTTAATAGAGCTTTAACTTTTTAATCACAAAATAAAATATGGTTACTGGAGAAAATCTGGAAAATAAAAATATAAATAATAAATAAGAGTGACCCACGATCATTTAGTCTTAACATTTTGGTTGAGTTTCTTTGGATCTATTTTGCTATATACATTTTATTTATACAAAATTGGAATCACATTGTACATGCATCTTTATATCCACTTTATATCTTAAGCCAGTATTCTTATATCTTAAATGTTCTTTATGTACAGAGGGAACATATAATTAGCTCCCTTCTGTGACATTCCCTTCTTTGATGGGTTTCTTTATGTCAGGGTGGGCTAATTTGGAACCCATGGCCACATTGTGTTACTTAGAGTTCTTAGAGTTCCTTAGAGTATAGAGTTGGAAGGAGAGTGAGACAGGAGACAGTTCAAGTTCAGGGACCACCAGTTAAGTTGGGGATGGGGAAGAAGAGGGGTTTGTTGTTTGTGGTAGTTGTGGTGGTGGATCTGATGGTGATTGGGGGTTGCTGATAATAATGCATTGTGTCATTTTGCTAATGTCATCTTATCTATTCTTCACAAGGATCCTTCTTGGTATATCTTGTTAACCAGTTTTTCATTTGTTCAAACCAAGGATTTAGTGGACTGCCCCTTTAGTTTAAATGACAGAGCCAGGATACAGCTCTAGTCCCCAAATCTGCATCTTTTATATTCTCCTGTCTTCCCAGAATCACCTACTGGTGTGAACAGCTTCATGGCTGAATTTGTGTGCTGTGTACATTCCATGCTGGGCACTTGGCTGAGGTCACAGAGATGACTGTGTCCTGCTTTCAAAGGGTATATGGTCTTGTGGGAAAGATGAACAAATATAGAATGGGGTTTGGGATTCCAGAATCTTGCCTGAGAATTCAGGAAAGGCTTTTAGACTGATGTCTGATGAGTCTTCAGATGTGAGTAAGGAACACTCAGGTGGGCAGAGTTGGGAAGGGTTTTCCATTCAGAGGGAGCAGGAGAAGCCAGATAAAGGATGTGCAAGCAGGAAACAGAGATGAGACTTGACAAGGGCGTATGAGACTGCAAGGCAAAGAAAATGGGTGCATGCTTAGTGGTTCTGGGGGAGTCTGGGTGGATAGCTATTGGCTGTGGCCATAACTCTTTTGAGTGGTACATGATTCTCTGGCCTCAGAAGTTGGGAGAGGAACAAAGCACAATCTTGATGGAAAAAGGGATGCCACAGGGTGGACTTCCACCTGTCCCCATCAACTACCACTGCCACCATGAGTGCCGCTTCTGAAAACATTGATAACAATGGCTGCCAGCATTTATTGAATACTTAACGGGGTCTCAGGCCCTGTGCCTAGCGCTTTCTATGCAATATCTTTTCATATTCTTTCCCAAACCCCATGAAACCTGGGTACTTTGATAATAAGGAACCTGAGGCCTGGAGAGGTTAAGTGCATACCCACGGTCCCACAGCTAAGAAGTTGCCAAGCTAGGGTTTGAACCTAGACACCTCTGACACTAGATGCTGTACTATTCCCCAGGGATCCAGGCTGGTGATGCAAATGAAAATGATGTGGGGCGGAACTTTTTTCAATTTTCTGTAAACACGGACTGTCTGTCTACTTTTTGTTTTATTTTTATTTTTATTTTTTATGCTTTTGAGTACAGAGAGATATTTCAGTGCCATAGGAAATTGACAGCACACATATGATGATAAATTGTGACCAGCCCACAGCTTTAGGACACAATAGGCAGTAGTGGGGATTGTGGCAAACCTGGGAGGGCTAATGATTGGTAAAATCCAGCCGATGTTGGGACGCGGACCCAGGGTTACCAGTTCTTCCTTTTATTTATTTGTTTGTTTGTTTATCTATTTATCTATTTATTATTTTTAAAGAGAGAACTTGGGAATTTGAGCTTTAAGTGAAGGCCACCAGTTTTTAAAAGTCAGCTCAATTTTGAAATGACCCTGAGCCAACTGTGATAGGGTTGTGAGGAAGGTATAACGTTCTTGTGAGTGGTCCCTACACTGTGCCCTCCTGGGAGACCTGACTGCAACCATACAGGTCCCCCTCCCATGCTGGGGAGGGGGCCTGTGGACCCACGTGGTGTCATTCTTTCTAGGTAGGTCTGGTGGCTGAGCAAGATCCTGCCTGGCCTGTCTGAGCCAGGAATAATTCTTAGTCTGTCTTGGGCACTTGACATCCTGTGTCCTCCATTCTTTGGATTACTTTTCTTGTCTTCAGTACTGATTCAGAACAGTCAGAAAATTCCACTTGAGAGGATGCAAAGAAAATTGCTTAGAATCCGCACTTTAAAAATCTGGCTGTAAGAAGAAAACAAGAGGTCACTAGTGGAGTCAGTGCCCAGTGGAACATTTCAAGCACATTTAAAGCAGCTCCTTTCTTCAGTAGCACAAGTCACTACTGAATTGTAGTGCTCAGGATTTTAAAGTCAGGTTCGCCCTGGTCAGCAGGGCAGCAAAATTTTGTGTCAGTTTATTATACACTCAGCTTATGTTTCTGCTTAGACAGATGGGATGGAATTTCAGCCTCCAATCATTTGTAGAACTTTATGGGGGGTGATGGCTAATTGCCCTTTATTTCCACCCAGGTACAGCCTAATACCCTGGCATGTACCTCATGGAGATGTGCCTCGTCCCCAGAGCCAGTTGTAGAAGGAATGTCTTTGAGAACAGGTTCAGCCTTGTGATTTTCCTTCCTTTTCTCCTCTACTCTTCCATTTCCAAGAATCAGGTGTGGATAATGCTGACTCAGTGGCTCAGTGGCAGGCATGCTGATCAGCAGTAGCCAGGGGGGACTTAATGTCCACAGGCTATTTAATCAGGTGGAGGCAACTCGCTGCTTGTTCTGGGTAAACTAGTGGTATCATTGGTCCTTCCTGCCCTCCCATGTTTTCTGAGGCAAGAGGGGCAACATGAATGTAAGGTCATCACAGAAATCTTCCCAGGACACCTTGAGCATTTGCTGTGAAAACCATGTTCATGTGTCAGGTTGATTTCACATTCCCCACAGGCATCACCAGTGATGTTACAATGGTGTTGTTTTGCTCCTGAAAGCCAAATTTACAGCAAAAACACCTCATGTTATAAGCTGATAATTCGATAATTTGTACACTTCATCTCTTTGTAACAATAGTATTGATGGTAATAATAATGGTAATTGCTAGCATGTATTAATTTATTGAGTGCTTACAGTAACATATATTTAAAGTATTTTATAGGTATCAGCTCATTTAATCTTCATACTAATTCTAATAGGTGGTTGCTTGCTGTTATTCTCCTCCTTTTACAGATGAGACACTCAAAGCACAGAGAGGTGAGGCAGCTTTCTTAAGGTCACACAGCAAGGTAGTGGTTGGGCTGGGATTATACACCTCAGGTATGCTTGATTCCACTCCACTGACTGCCTTGTGCTTTGGGTTCTTTGAGTATTTGTGACAGGGTTTCATTGGACTCCTGGTTTTCGGAGTCACTAATGTCACAGGGAGTGGACATCTGCCTTTCCAGATGCTCAGCTCACACCAAAGTGGTTCCCTGGTGTCATGCACAGAGCAGGGGATTTGGAATCAGAAGGTCTTGGTTAAAAATCCTCACATTGTAGCCTAAGGACCCTTGACCAGGTTGCTCTAACTTCTTACCTTGATTGTTTTGTTTAACGGGCAGGGCATTAGCAACACCTGGCTCTTTGAGGTGCTCCTGCAGGTGAAGGGAAAGTGTTGTAAAGCACTTCATCAGCTGGAATGCCTCTGGCAATGGTGCTGTTATTATTGAATGTCTGTCACTCACTCTGTAGGTCAGGGTTTTGCATATGTACAACACCAGAAGGGCCTCTGGGGTGCCTGTCTGCCGAACTTCTGAGGCGAGAGGAGACAGGTGGCTCAGTGCCACTGGCTCCTTCTGTCAGCCCTGTATTACTCATAGCAGGAGGGTGATGGTCCAAGATTTTCACCTTTCTGGTCATGAGTACTGTGCTGCTGGTGGTCACAGGGATAAGGTTACTACCTTGTCATCTGGGAAGAGAGCCTGCCAGAGCTCACTTAAGTAGGAAGTCCCTCATCTGTGTTGACACATGTTGAGACCCCTGTATAGCCTTTCACTGTAGGTCTCACTGAACTGGTGCAACACCTATCACTTGGGCAGGTAGCTGAAACTCCCTGAGCCTCAATTTCTTTACTCGTAAGTTGGGGACCATGACATTTTCTTGGAAAGTTTTTGGAAGGATTAAATAAAATGATGGCTGCGAAGTACCTAGTAGAGGGTGCTCCTACATGTTAATTTTTCTTTCTCTTTGGACATCACTTTGTTGCCTTCTGAGATCAGGACTACAGAATAGGGCTTCTTGCGAGAAAGATCTTCGTGTTGTCTAGTGTCAAGTGAGTGTTAAAGGGTTCAACGTGTAAAGGGGAAGAAGAATGACCTGATGACTTTCGGAAACTCTTCTGTGGTTTACAGAGTTGCTCAGGGAATGGGATGTGAGGAAATCAAGTTGGGAAAAGGGAGACATAGAGAGCAGAGTAACATCTGCCCGTGTGTTCTAGCTCCTTCCTGGAGTGAGTTTCCCAGGACGCCTGCCTTTTCTGCATCTCTGAACTTAGAAGCACACTGATTTGGTTTGAAGTTCTTACTGCTTTAAGTGTGTGCCTCTGATGAGTTGCTTTAACTTCCCTGTGCCTCAGTCTCTTTATTTTTCAAATGGGAAGAATAATACTCATAATCCCACCACTAACTGATTTCCTGAGCACTTAGCAGGTGCCACTCCTGGTGCAAACACTTTATCTTTTTGGTTTCTTCTGGGCACCAAGATGTTGTTTCTATTTGTCCATTGTCTTCTTACTTGATTATGTTGGAAGGGGTTAAATATTTTTAAAAACAAGTATTTAAAAAATTTCAAATTAATATAATGTTTATCATAGAAAATGACCTTCCCTGGATTAAGATAACAAACAAATAATAAACATAGAGCTCACAATGTCGTATGGTTTCAGGGTTAATGCCAGTCCCTCCTCACCAGGATGTCGGCGAGACTAGGATATAGGGGACTTCTTTCCTGTTTTGAATCCTCTTATCTTATCTCTCCTTTTAATACCATACTTGGTAATATCCTGTATCCCATACACTCTGGTCCACCTGGAGGTACTGCCTCCTCCTATCAGAGTTATAGTATTAGTGTAGAGAGCTGCCAAGACTTTTGTCTGAGTTTTTGAGGCCCAGACTTTAAATGAAGACTTTCACACTTTGTGACTTATTTTGAACTGTATTTATTTTATGAAATAAAAGGGTTTTAAGAACTTTAGGAAGAGAACAAATTCTGGTTTGAGGTTTACCTTACCATGCCTGTGCTCACATTTTACTCCTGGGAGCAAGCCTTGGGTTTTGTTTTTTATTTTTTGCCTCTTTTGGCTAGGAAAATTTGCCTGCCAGGATGTTAATGTTCAATACATGTGAGTAGAAACAAAAATGAGGACAGATTCTAAAACAAATGTTTTGTGACTTGGGCCATCCATCTGTTCATCCAGTCATCCATCCATTCATCCATCCATCCACCCACCTGTCTGTCCATCCACCCACCCACCCACCCATCCATCGTTGTCTATTCATCATCTGTCCACCCATTCATTCATTCATCCATTAATTCTATTATGTGCATGTGCCAGAATATATTTGATTCCTTACTCTTGGACATTAGGTAGTGTTAGGTTTTTTGATCTCTTTATGCTTCAGTTTCCTCATCTGTAAAAATGGAGATCATATCAAGATCTAGATATTGTTTTAAAGGATTAAATTATGCAATTCATTTAAAGCATAGAACCATGCCTAATAAGTAAGTGCACATGGTGCCTGTAACACGTGATGATGATGTTGAAACTTTGCACATAGTTCTGTTATTTCCTTAGGCTATTTTCTAAAAGTGGAATTACTGATCAAAAGATGTGACTATTTCAAAGGTTATTCATGGGCGTTACCAAATTGTCCTTCGGGAATGTTGTAAATAAGTTTCCCCAGAAGTATATGTGTGTCAATTTTCTTGAATATCTGCCATTGCTAATCAGTTATTTTAACATTTGCCAATTTTGTGAAAAATGCCAATTCATTGTTTTATTTTTTCAAACTCTTATGACTGGTGAGTTTAAATATCTTTTATTTGTTTTATGGTCATTTCACATTTCTTTTTTCTCTCACTTCTTTTTCTACCCAAACTTCTTTTTCTTGGCCTTTTCCATGATGTGTTCATATATTCCTTACTGAATCATAAGATTTATTTAATATCAAAAATAAATGTTTATCTACAATTTATGTTATGATTCTTTTCATAATTAAAAAGATTTAGATTATGACACTTTGACATACAGAAATTTAAAGTAATCATATAATAAAAGCTTTTAAAATTTCCTGTAAGCTTAGAAAAACCTTTCTTTATCCCATATGTATGTGTGAATTTATTTTTACATTTAATTCTTGAATTAAACTGTATTCATGTTGGTTGATGATATAAGTTAAGAATCTCACAATTTTCTTTTAAATACTTAATCATTTATTCAAACCCACTTTTTTTTTTACTGAATATAGAATCTAAAATGCCATTTTTATTATATACAGAATTCTTATATATATGATATCTATCAGTTTGTTTCTAGGCTTTTAATGAAATTTTTGTCTGTGCTTTCACCAGTTACTACTTTAGTGTAGCTTTATGTTTTAATAAATAGTAATGCAAGTACTGAATTCATTTATATTTTTGTTTCAAAAATTTCTGGGCTATTTCTGCTTCTTATTCTCTTAAAATAAATTTGTCAGGTTAAAAAAATCCAGATGGGATTCTGATTGAAATTGCTTTAAATTTAAAGTTAATTTTGAGAAAATTAACATGTTTATAGTAATGAAACTTCCCATACACAAATATAGAAGTATCTTTATTTGGTAAAATCATTTTGTTATGTGTAACAGTTATTTTGTGGATTTCTTCATTTTATCTTGTACATTTTTGTTAAATTTATTTCTGGGCATTTTATATTTTTGTTGCCTCCATAAATAGAATTTTTTGCCTACTACATTTTTTAACCAGTTATTGCTGAATGTTAAATAGATCTTTATTTTATAAGCAGACATATTTCTGAAATTTTTTATATATATCTTAAATTCTTTCAGTTCAGTCTCTTGGGCTATTTATATTTATGGTGATGTATACAAATAATAGTTTTTAGATTATTTCCTATAGATGACCTCTTTATTTTTGTTTCCTGCCTTATTGCATTGGCTAGAAGTTCTAAAACAATATTTAAAATAATGGTTTTGGACATCAGAGCTGCATTGTTAATGGTGGGATTTTATGCATTGTAGAACTTGAAAGGTGGATGTTTTAGTTGGGCCCATGGATAAGGTCTTCTGAGTGCTTCCCAGGTATATATGTCCATGGTTATATTTGGCTATTTCTTTTCTTCTTCTTTCCCTCCCCCAACCTCTACCACTTTAGAAGCGAAATATAAAGAATGAGAATGTATCTGTAGGATCTTGGGCCTTTAAATGACCAGAGTTGCAGTAGGAAACACAAGTGGCAAATTTTAGGCACCCTGTTTTTTCCTGCATCTTCTTGACATGCTTATTCCATGGGCTACACCAGGGTTGTCAGGGGACAGTAAAGGGACATATTTGTCCTGTGGATGCCAACCCTCCCAAATTTAGTCTCTTTTTTTCTGAATTAGAGACCTTCCTTATAGATGGAATCACACAATATGTGAAATTTTGTGATTGACTTCTTTCACTCATTTTTCGGGTTCCTCCAGTTGTAGCATGTGTTGGTACATCATTCCTTTTTAGGGCCCAAAGTTATTTTTTGAACCTATGAAGTATGAATTAGAGTCCAAGAGTTCAACCATGCTGCTGTCCTGCCTTCTTTTAAGATGTAGGCAAGTTCACATTCACTAGCTGTGTCTTCCCAGCTCTTCCTCCTAATAGCAGCTCTCCTGTCTTCTATGATTTCTCCTCAGCACCTGTCCTGCCTCCTGCACCCACTCCCTGCATGGCAACATGGGGGAAAGCCTAACAAAAGAAAACCATGAGATCACTCCATAGCCTTATGTTCCTACACATGAGTGTGACTCAGCTTCACTCTCAGCAGACTTGAGGTGTTCTTTTGGGATAATCCAGATTAACATTTAAGGGTAATTAGACTGTAGGGCCTGTTTGCAGATGGGAGAGCCCAGATGTGGGTGGGGCTTCTGTGTCTGGGGAGTTTCCTTGACTGGAAGAGAGTGAGATGACATTTTGTGCTCCGTGCTTCTTGGCTTGGTGCTTGGTGGCCAAGTGATTGGTCGAGTGGGAGGAAGCCAGAGCCCTCCTGGAAGGCAGCATTGGGGTCTGTCTGGTGTGCTGGGTTCCGTCCTGGGAATGCTGGAACTGAGACGCTCCATTAGTCTGCTCTGCTTTTTTGTCCTATGAAGCTTTCTCCAAATTTCTCCTTCCTCCCCATCATGTTCCTTTCTGCAGCTCTTATACCCCACACACACTTTTAAAGTTTTTTTTTCATTGTGGTAAAATATACATAACATAAAATTTATCATCTTAGCCATTTTTACAGTTCTATGGTAGTAAGTACATTCACATGGTTGCACGACCGTCACCACCATTCATTTCCAGAACTCTTTTCATCCTGCAAGACTGAATCTTGTTCTTGTTAAACTCTAATCTCCCATTTCTCCTCCCCTCAGCCCTTGGTAACCCTCTTCTACTTTCTGTCTATAAATTTGACTCCCCTAAGTACCTCCTATAAGTGGAAGCATACAGTATTTGTCCTTTTGTGACTGGCCTGCTTCACTTGGCATAATGTCCTCAGGGTTTATCCTTGGTGGAGAATATGATAGGGTTTCTTCCTTTTTTAAGGCTGAATAATATTTGTATGTATATACCTTACTTTGTTTATTCATTAGTCCCGTGATGGGCACTTGGGTTGCTTCAGCCTTTTGCTTGATATGAATGATGCCCTGATCTTTTATAGCTGGTAGTAATAGTGGTCAAGGCAGTGAGTGCTTTTTACAAAGTTATCCCTCTGAATTTTCACAATGATTTAAAATTTGCCACTATCATCATCTTTTTTTCGATGAAGAAACTGAAGTTTTGAGAAGTCAATAATTTGCCCAAAGTTACTTTATTTTAAAAACACCTTTATTGATATATAATTCACCTACCATGTAATTGATTCATTTAAAATGTACAAGTTAGTGCTTTTTAGTATATTCATAGGTGTGCACTTCCATCGCCACAGTTGATTTTAGAAGATTTTTATCACCTCGAAAAGAAGTCCCTACCTATTAGCAGTCACTCCCCCTGTCCCTCGTGTCCCAGCCCCCGGCAACTGCAAAGCTTCCTGTCTCTAGAGATTTGCCTGTTCTGTACTTTCCTGTAGATGAAATCATACAATATGTGACCTTTTGTGATTGGCTTCTTTCACTTAGCATAATGTTTTCAAGGTTCATCCAACTGTAGCATGTGTTAGTACTTCATTCCTCTTTAGGGCCCAAAGTTATTTTCTGAACCCATGAAGTCTGACCGCAGAGTCCCAGTGTTTCACCACACTGCTGTCCTGCTTCTCCTCAACATGTAGACAAGTCCACGTTGACTAGCTGTGTCTTCCCAGCTCCTCTTTACAACATGAGATGGGGATTCAGCTTTGTACATGTGTTGCCTACTGCTATTATTGTGGCCCATAGTAAGGGCTGAGTAAATTAAAAATAAGTATTTATTTTGTTGAAGGCTGTGTGTTGGACAGTTCTGCAAACTAAACTCCTGCAAGGGGTTATTCATATTATTAGCATTCTGTGCATGAAGGTTATATGTCATGTTTTGCTGTTAGAAATGAGAACAGACAGATGAGGAAATGTTCATTAAAGGGCTCTGAAGCAATGTGAATTATAAGGGTATTGATGGTGGAGATGTATCACCATTTAAAATTAGATTTAGGAGCTGATGGAAGGCCCATAACACAGAGGTTTGCACACATTGCCCCTGGGCCTATGGCCAGCTGTCACAGCTGAGTATTCCACAGTCTCAAGGTCACTGGCCTACAGCATAAAGGGCTGGTTACTGAGGGCCAGCCTGAGTAGGTGACCTTTAGTCCATAGGCTGGAGCTGGCTGTGGTTGTGAGTGATTATTGACCACCTCGAGGCCCCTGAGCAAGTACATGCAGACTGGGGCTTGGTGATTCCAAAAGTCCCTGCCTTTTCACTGTTCTCTTTAGCTTTTGTTGTGGAAGAGTTGGTGGCTGGTGAGGGACAAATATGTTGTCCAAAGGCATTTGCCGATCAAAGCTCCCTGACTAGATTATGTTTCTTTTGGAGACACTATGCAAACGGAAGGTGTGGTCTGAAAGCAGCCCCGTGGTTTGCAGAACACTTTGTAGAAAGTCCAGTGATTATTTCTTTGTGGTCCCTAAGAAAAATTATTTCTTTGAGGTTTAAGAGCAGAAATTCTGAGGTGCTTTTCTCAACTGAGTACCCAAAACTCTAGCTAGAATCTGGGGCAGTCCTCTAGGAGTCTGTGCTGGCTCCGAGAATTCTCTTCCCATCCCCAACTGGGCCACTGGAGCCCTTAATATCAGGCATGGTGATGATGGTAACCACGCTCATTCAGGGAGTTCCTGTGCTGCGCCAGGCATGGAGCTAAGTGTTTACATGAATCAGGCCATTCCGTTCCGACAGCGAGGTGGTCATTACCAACACCGTTGTACAGATGGGGAAAGGAAGCACAGAGCAGGACGAAACTTGCTGAAGTCTGTAGGGACGTGATTGGACACTTTTCTTAGTAGTGCTCAGTGCAGCACTGTTTCATCTCAAATATTTTTTGTGATCTGTATACAGACCCTTCATAATACAGAAGAATACACTTAATATAAAATGTCCTTGAGGCTTATTGGCTAGTTCAGTAGCTTGGGCATCATTTATCTTCTTAGCAGCCAGTTCTAGCATGTCCCTCACTTTTGAGGTACATCTGAGTCTGTTTACATCATCAGGATCTCTATTTCTGCTATTCTATGCTCTTTTGAAGAGTTCTTGCCCTTGGTGGCAAAGAGAAGGCGAGCAAGTGGCATGGCTACAAAAACCAACCAAGTACCAAGACAGGATTGAGCCAGGTGGCAAATGCAAGTTTTGTGGCAAAGGAGATAGGATGAGCTCAGCACTCGGGGGTTGCTGAGAAGCCTTTGAATGGAGGGACATCAGTAGTATCACTATAGCCTTGCAGGTCTCTGATTGTCAGTAATTGGAACATTTTGTGGTAGGAGAGCCATCTTAACTTCCTATGCCTTAAATTGAAGAAATAGTAGCATTGGGTTACAAAATTGGGGACCAGCTCTCGAGGAGATGTGGCAGTGAGTCATTCAGTGTCTCAATTTCCTGGAATACATTCTTAAACTTAAGGGAATATTTCTGTACCACCAGGGCCCAACACTTTCTCACATAGTGGGCTCTAATGCATTCATTCATTGAGTGAATGAGTCCAGACCTCATGCCTCTAATTGCCAAATAGGTTGATTTCCTGTGAGAAGGGCTTCCTCTTATCCCCTTCCCAAGCCCACTTTTCATTCAGAGTTTCTGTCCAGTTGCTTCTACCTAGGTGTCCTGTCTGCTCAGCTACTGTAGGTCCACAGTGTGTCTGGTTTCCCTCAGTGTACCTCTAGCATTCTCTTGTCTTCATAGCCCACATTTTAGCCATCTCAACTTTGTGCTCAGGTAAAAACTCTATAGTACAAACACATAACTGATAATGACCCCAAAATTCAACTCTATGTAGCCTGGCTACCATAGTTCTAACTTGAAGGCTCCCCACCACCTGCCACCAAGTAGATCTGACAGGGCTTACATGTTGTCCAAATAGAGCTCAGAGTAACACTTGAAATACCAAGCTTTGAAGCTTCAGATGATAGAATTTCCTAATATACTTTAGGAGAAGATAACTGCTATGAAATGTCCACCCATGTATCTAAGTGAATTATGGTGGTTTGATATTAAGTTCATTGAATATAACTTTTTTATATACAATAATTATCTGTTGCCTTTATTATGGGCAATAATTAGTTAGCAAAGTCAGTCTCCCATTCAGAATAATTCTGGGAGATCTTGTATGTCTTACCATCAGGAACAGATTCAATCCTATGGGGGACCCATTGCAGAATTTTAAGAGGAAGATGAGACAGTAAGATTTATATTTTAGAAAGTTCAGCCTGGTGTCAAAGTGGGAATAATATTGGAGGAAGGAGACTGATAGAAGATTAGCTATGAGCCATGGAAGTAGTTCTGGTCAAAGATAATCATTATGTAAGTGATCTGCTAGGAGAGTATCTAAAATCCTTGACAGTCTCATTACTGCATAACTTTATCCTCAGGGTAGTTTTTATGTGATGGCAACTGCTTTATATAAGTTTATTGACAAAACACCGAGGAAGAGGCACATCAAATATATTCCATTTCCTCTGGCTCAGACAGGCATTTCTCCATCTTGGAAGAGCAGGGATGTCCCAGAGGGATGGGAGTTTAGAAACTGCCATGTGCTACTGGCTATGAAGAGAGGTCACAAATGCTTCCAGGAAGCTGCCATAAACCTGTCCAGGGAGCCTTGGAGAATGTCCAGAATTTTCAGCATTTTTGGAATGTTGGAATAGGGCGAGACCATTGCTTAGCTTCCAGCACATATAGAAATTGGCTTCCAACTCATTCCACCTCTGTCTGTTCTCCAACCAGGCTGCAACTATGACCCCTTTGAAATTCTCAGGGCAACTTAAAATATATCTGTAGCAGAGATTCTGGAATAATATTAAGAGATATTTTTTTTGACTACTGATTTTATGAATCCAATTCCATCAGTTTCCTGCTAACTTTATAATCTTCCCAATAAAAACTATCTAAACCCTCCTACAAGAGACAGCAGTGCTGTGCAGGTGGGCTGGGGATGGTTGTGGGGGGAATGTTATTTGGAGACCTGGGATACAGAGGCTTGTTGCTATAACCTTTACCCCTTTTTACAGATGTCTCTGAGTCTTTTTTTGGTCGTTGGCCTTTTCCCATCTTTTGATAGACTGGGTAGATCACGACACCTTGAGACAGGTAATAGAATTAAAATATGTGTGTGTGTTTCTATTCCTCAGTGTTCCCAACTTGACTCTTATTTAGAGAGAGCTGTAACTAATCCAAAGAAAGCATGTGGACCTTAAGAGAGGTTAGTTCAGTTTTTCTGAGAACAGATTGAACAAAAGAAGGTTCTTATATCACTGTCTGGCAGTTCAGAGTCATCTTCATCATAGCTAATTCCCAGATTCTTACACTTACTTCTAAATATATTTTTTATACCTTTATTTACTCAATTATTTTACATTTTTATTTATTTATTTTTGATAGGTGAAGTATGCTTATGGTACAAAATTCAAAAGGAGCAAAAGGATAAATAAAGTAGTTTTTCTCAAACATGACTATGATGAGTTACCAGCTTTGTGTACAAAATTCTGTGCATATTCATGCTTGTTTGTTTATAGAGATGTTTTCTTGATTGGGCGAGTGTGTGTGTGTGTGTGTGTGTGTGTGTGTGTGTGTGTGTGTGTGTGTGTGTGTTAGGTATTATAGCCTATGGAGAGCAGAAAGCTCTTGCCAAGATTTTGATTGGAAGGGGCTTGAGTGTAGCTGTTCTTGTGGGGAACATACCATCCTTCACTGAATCGAAAATGCTGTCAGTGATAAGAGGATCACCGAGACAGAAAACGTGTAGCCAATTAAACGATGATACTCCCTCGAGTGTAAGATATATTTTCATTTCATAGATGTTAAAATGTGAAAAAAAATGGTCACGCATATTTCAACATCAGTGAAATATGTACTTTATCTTCCTATCGTTTCAGCGCCATTGATACCCTGTTATTGTTATGGAGCTCATCATTAAAAGTGATTGCTCTCGTGACTTTCATTATGCCTGTTTATTTCTGGAGAGAAAGGTGCTCTGAATACAGAGCCTGCCCTATCATTGGCCAGATATAATATCACATCAGCTCCAGTCTAGACTGACTCCCCTCAAGGTCTAGTGTATAGCTGTCACCCTGGAGTCCCTTCACTATCAGCTTTGAGGGTCCCTGACTTTTTTTTTTTAACTGTGCTGCACCTCCTGTGTATTCTCTTTCTTGATTTACATCCTTGTTATGATGGAGCACATTCTCAAGTAGATTCTTGAGGAAAGTGGATGGGAAGTTAATTTTTTGAGATTCTTTACTTATAAAAATATCTTTATTCTGTTCTCCACTTGATTGCTGATTTGGCTCAGTATAGAATTTTAGGTTGGAAATCATTTTCCTTAAGATTTTACAGGTGTTGTTCTATTGCATCTGGTGTTCGAGGTTGCTTTTGAGAAATCTGAAGACATTCTGGTTCCTGGTCCTTTGGATGTAAAACTTTATTTTTCTTTTTGAAAGATTTCAGAATCTTTTCTGTGACATTCAGTCCTGTATTTCCACAAGGATGTGCCTTGGGTTAGTCTGGTTTTGGTTATCGTATGGGATACCTAGTGGGTTCTGTGAGTCTGG